>JAQFYM010007628.1:0-10159 GCA_034694785.1 Agrenia bidenticulata
CATTCAAGAACAAAATTAATTTTATGATGATCAGTATTATTTACTTGATTTTTTAAGACTAATGGCACCTCATTTGGTGTTTATCACCAAAAGTACTCGCAAGAAGTCCGTTCAGTATCGAATGTGGTCAAATGGTTCCCGAATCTTATTGTTCTCAGCTTGTGTTTTGGGGACGAAAAAAACGATTTAAATACCATGGGGGTAGGTATTCGTTTACAAGAAGCTGTGAGGAATTTATCAGGCCTCAAAAGACTTACGGATCTTAGCGTAAGAGTTTGTAGCAATACAGCCCCAGGGGATCTCCAACTAGCTTTCAAGGGTCTTGAGCAGCTTCCCAGTAAGTTTTTCCAAAGATGTATTCAATTTGAACGATTGAAATGTTCATGAAAACTAATATAAACGTAAACCGTGTCCTTGATCATCGTTTTAACTTTTCAGGTCTCCTGTGCTGCACATTGGTTGAATTTGGATCGAGATTTAATGAAGCAGAGGTAGTAAAGACGGCTTATGCTTTGGAGGACTTACAAGATGAATTGAAAGAGTTGAAACATCTGAACTTAATTCGGCGAATGGGATTTAACGTATGGTTAATTTTTTAATTTTAACTGTCAAAATGCAAAATTAATTTAGAGGCATAATGAAATAATTGTTTCAGTTTAATTCAAAGGAGGCTATTCTGCGAAGGAAAATAGGATCAAATTGGACATTTTCAATAAACGATTAGACGATTTGGAAATTTACGATAACATCTGGTTGATGACTCTACGAAATGAAGAAGACCATGAGAAAGATAACTTTGATAACTTAATTATGTTCATCAGGATTTAAAAAGCTTAATGAATTTGGGCGTTTGAACATTCGGATTCGTTGGCTTAAAATTATTATTTTGTTTCGTGGTTTACATATTTAAACTTGATGCTTATGAATGTTTAAAATAAATTTATGAATAAATCCTGAACTTTGCAAAGTAAAACAGATTCAATTTGGAACTGTAACAAGTTTTTACGACTTACGACTAGTTTCTGTGTCGTAGGCTTGCTGTGCAAGGCTTTTTATATCTCTTAATGTTTTAAAATTGTTCTTATAGTATCCAATTATTAGCTCTTTAAGCCCAAAAAGGTCTTTGTTTGGAATAAGTCGAAGTAAAATATAAAACTTGCTACATTTTCAGATTCATAATTTACTGTAAATGATGAGTATTCCAGTAAAAACTTTATATTGTTTCGCAAAAAAAGTTTCAAAAAAGGGCAAAAGATACCAAGGGCACCCGGGATTCCCAAGCGGTCACCCATCCAAGTACTAACCGGGCCCAACGTTGCTTAACTTCGGTGATCGGACGAGAACCGGTGCTTTCAACGTGGTATGGCCCTTGGCGAAAGAAAATTGAATTCTTGCTCTACTTATCACACTAAAATTTCTCACTCATCAACATGCAGTTGCAGCTATACTAAATAAACAGGATCGGCACGACTAGTTGGGAAAATATTCAGTTTTAATTATCTTTATAATGGGCACGGGTTTCATGAGCTTCGTTTGATAATGAAATATTAGTTAGTTTAATTGGGGGCGGTGAAACCACGAGTGGCTGAAGACTTGCTGGCCCTTACTTCTGCTAACATGGATTAACCCGTTTAGATGAGGAGAGGTATTCAATATGGTGAGAGCAGCCACATCTTTCGCCAAGGGCCATACCACGTTGAAAGCACCGATTCTCGTCCGATCACCGTAGTTAAGCTACGTTGGGACCGGTTAGTACTTGGATAGGTGACCGCCTGGGAATCCCGGGTGCCCTTGGTTTTTTTTGAAACTTTTTTTGTCGTTTTTATATAAGTACTGTTTTTAGGCTGGATTATTACCACCTTCCAAAATAGATTCAATACGGACCTAAACTCATGGCCTGCGGCCCCCGCTACATGCTCTTCCGAATTATGTTTGGCTGATTCCATGACTCATACTTTTTAGCCATTAATTTGACAAATGTAAATATTTGTGATTATCCTTATATGCAAATAATTTAGTCAGGGATACCTAGGTGTTTACAGAGTTTCAAAATTAGTTCTGTATTCAATCCTTAAGGGACGAAAATAAGACCATTCAATTGGCAGTTAAATTTGTTATAAATGAAAAACATAAATCTGTAAAACTGCAACTCATTGTTCCAGTTGATAACTTCACATAAATCCAGCGCAGTAGTTTCATTTCCTCTTCGAAAAAGCTACTACTTGTATTCCGTCCCGTCATTCCTTTTCCTTCATAGTGTTCTTACAATTCTAAATGTATCCCGTTTTGCATTGCGAAGTCCAAAATATTCTCCTTCCGAGTAAACTAATGAAATAAATAAATATTGCATTTTCAAAATTCATAAAAAGGTCCAAATTATTATTTAAAAAAGTATGAATTATGCTTTAAAGCCAATCAATCCCGTCGGATGAAGTTCAAATGTTTAACTTTCTTCAGCCTATCTCGTAAGTTGTTTTCTCGAGTATAATTTCCGTTTACCGCTCCCCAGTTCCTCCAGCGTGAAACACAAGAGTTCTGAAAAAAAAAAATTGGGGTTACTTTTGAATGAAATAACTTATGAACAAGGTTTAACAACTCGCTTGGAAAACTTACTTGGAATCTGCTTAAGTGTCCTCAATGTGTTTTGAAGGTCCCTTGTGGTTAACTTGGTATAAATACTTAAGCTTAGATCTTCAAGTCTCTTGAGGCCAGCTAAAATCCAGACTACTTCTGCCAATTTCACACACCCCACTGCATAAAAACCGCTTTTGTTTCCGAACAACAAATTTGAACGAGTGAGGTTAGGGAACCATTTGACCACAGTTGACACTGAGCGAAATTGCAATTCCGAAGAAAATGGGAGAAAAAGGTGTCGGAAGATTTTGATGAGGAAGAGCATCAAGACTGTCCGCATTTGAAAAAAAATAGTCATAACCATTTTGAAAGTATTCGATCCTCAAAGTTTCCAAATTCACAAGGGACTTGATGACAATTTTGAACAAATCTGATTGGAAATCCTTCAAAGTATCGACATTGAAGACGCAGTCTAGCAACTCAAGTTTTTTCAGACTCGGTCCGATTGAATTGAGCTTGTCGGCAATGACGGGGAAATTCATAAGATCCAAGACCGCGTTCGAGATACATAGCGTTTGCAATTTATTTGAAAATTGGAAAGGGAAATTTCTTATATGATTGTTCTGAACAGGGTTTCGAACGTTTGGCTTGCAAACTCCACTCCACATAAACTCTTTCAAGTTCTTTGTGATAGGTACGAGAGCAGCCAGTTTGTCGTGCATGCAGTGGTTTATATCTTGTCTTAACATTTTTAGCACTTTCAGATCTGTGCAACCTTCAACGACTCGAACCAATAAATTCTGGATTTTTTTTGGAATTTCGCAAGAGATACAAATGCTGATGCTTCTAAGATTAATTGGAGCATTGAATTTTAGAGATGGAATCGGATACGTTATATTCATCACCACCCCTTTGGAGGAAAAGCCCAGGGATAATTCTTCAAGATGAGGGCACCATTTAGTAATGACTCGAAAGATGAGTAGCTGGCAGTATGAAGACCCATCTTCAGCAGATTTAGAATGATAGTATATGTAGTCCAAAGCCTTCAAAAATTGTCCGTAGTTTTTCAAAAGGTCATGTAACTTTTCTTTCGGAAACCAATGATATTTCGAATTGGCGTGCACCCTTAATTTTCGGAAGAATTTTCCAGGATCTTCTGAGGTATCCAATGTCTGTTGTAACCTAGCGAGCATCAGCATGTAAGTATTTTTTCCCTGAACATCCGAGTATATTTTAACCCAAGACGAGGAAGACAGGATTCGACCAGCTTCGACGTTCCAGAAAGAGGAGACAAGACGAGAGGTTTTTAATGAACTCAAGTCCACGTACTGAAGCACATTGCTTAGAATCTGTATCATTAAAATCGAAAGGCATGAAATGTAGTAGGTTGTCGGAATAGTTAGAATTAATTTTTAACAGTAAGACTGCAAGTGTTTCGGCTTTATAAATTGCTATCGATAAATTAAATTTGCAGTTACCTCTGGCAGGAGCAGTGGATTTCTGGAGTTCATTCTGAATTTCTGATAACTTTGCAGTACTAACAGCAACACAATTAAAATGGATACGACTTTCAAAAACTTAGCTACGATTTAAATAAGATTCTAGAGAGATACTTACTGAACGAGTTACTTTCAACGATTGTTCCTTTAAACTGCACAAATTCGGTGTTTTACAATACAATTCAAAGGTCCCTACACACAAAACTCAAAGGTCAATACGGAAGTGGCCACTGTTTACAAGACAATTACATTCATTTTACTAAGTCCTGAAACGCTGAATCTAGACTGTATTTTTTGGGCCTGTGCGGGGCGACCATCATGCATAGAAGTCCTCTAACATCAGTTAAACACACAGCAATATCACGTCTTCGACATTCAACAAAGTGAGTGGAGTATTTTAGTCATGTTTAAATCGCATTAAAAACAATCCAATAGATATCCCAATACTGGATGCCAGAATGAGAAGGCGCTTTTTAGCACGACTCCGAGCACCGAGGGCTTATATGATCATGTCATTGTCCGTCTGTCCGCAAACACGATAACTCTTTTTATTTTTGACCGATTGACTTGAAATTCGGTGCACCACGCCTCGATCCATAGATAGGAGGTAAAGACGTCGGCCATAACTCTCAAACTTTTACTCAAACTTTTCGTAAAATCGTAAATCTGAATTCGATCCCATTATTTTTCGCAAAGTTCTGAATGTCCTTCTTTCCATTGATCTGAAACCATCATTTCATGTGACTTTAAAAAGTAATTTTACTCATCAAATCAAGAAATAGTCAGAGCTTTTCATGAGCATAAAAAAGATCATACTTGTGAACTGTTGCAATGAAAAAATCTATATACCGGCATTTTTATTGTTTTAATAAACTAAATTGTTCAGTTATCTAAAATCCCGGAACACAGATATAATAAATGTATACTTTCATCCGAGACTCAATTAAGAATTAAAACCTTTACGTTCGTTTGTTGTAAGTTTTATTATAATACATGAATTAATTTCTAAGAAGGAAGAGTGTCTAAAACAGAAGTTGCATTTGCTCTTTGAATAGGATTTTGATTTTTACGTTCCTTCTTTTTCCATGGCGACTCTAGCATATATTGCATGAGAATTGGAGTACACTGATTACAGAAACCACATCTTGAAAAAACATAGCAAATGCATGCAAGCCATGATAAATATATCACTTACATAAGATTTGTAATGCTTTCTAATCAAAATTTGAGAGATGCAGAGTATGCATTGCTTCCAAGCTATGCAAGTAAAATCTTAAAAGTTTAAAAATTTGTGGAAACGGAAGATGTTGGACAACCAATTTAAAAACTCACTTTTGTTTCCCTAAAGAGGCATACATGTGCAAATGCAATGAGAAGTTCGAGAACGACTGGATCTCCTTGACCCCACCCTACCTGCGGTACCCTCATGATGACCCGAGTCAGCACCTTATCAAGATTACAGTCTGGAATAAAACCCGAGACTACCTCAACCTCGTTCTTCAGCAATCCAAGACAAATATCTTTCAAGCCTTTTGTCAAAAGGTTTTCAAAATTTCTCCGTACAATTTAAATCATGGGTTGCGTAAAAATCCTTTGAAGCAAATCAGTGATGTATAATTATGCCTATTGATGCAGACAGGGTTGTACGGTGGAGCTCAAACGACAATTTCCGTCAGATGCTATCCTTATCATCACAAAATTAGCTTTGACTGTCTGCGAATCAAAGTCATGAAGGATCAGAAGGAGATGGTGACCACCTCCGTTCCTCTGGAATTGTTCCCTGGAATGACTTGGTTTGTCCTTCCCAAACTGATTGTCATGCCTCATGTTACGATTGGAAATGGGTACTTATGATTCATAAACTCATCCAAAGTTGTTGTTTTAAATTGTCGAATCTAAATCCGTAGGGTTGATGTAGTACTAACACTTCCTAAGGTAGATTCCCCCGAGGAATTTTTTCTTGTCATTCGGACACCAGATATGGACGCTTTCCAAATCACGCCACTTAGCGGTAAATTATCAGCCCTCCAACACTGTAAGACGTTTAAAAATAATTGGTATTTTTAATGGGCTAGGAGTCTTGAGCGATTCGGATGATGGCATATCCGAACTGGTCGTCCGATACAGTCCAAAAGAGTACACCACTCTTGTCTACATTATCGAGATCCACTTCCCCAATGTCGACACTGCCCCATTGGACATAATTATATTCGCCAGGAGTATTCCTGGATTTGAAAGGTCCGAGATTTCTACTTTTTCAACCTAAGGGCTCTACTCATTAGTGGAATTTAAATTTTAATATGCTTAAATTATCGCTTCTCAGCGAGGCAATAATGAGAGAAGCAGCGAACATTGCAGCCTTAAAGCCGGTAGAGCCACCGAAAAAGGTGCTGGAACCTCGAGCAAAGTTGCGGCCCATTATGACCCCATTAGATAACTCCGGAGATGACGAGGAGAAGGAAGACTTATGTACTCCTGCAGGGGTCATGCACTTTTTACTCCGGAAGGGGGGAAAGTTCCACGAGAACGCTAAGACGATTGGACCTTTGGGTCTGAGCACCGGACAGGAGCAGAAGATCTACAAGGCCAAGGAGAAGGAGTTCCACGAACGGCTCAATCGCTCGAAGATTCGGCAGAAGAACATTCTTCTCCAAAACCACAAATCCGTCCATGGGGAAGAACCTATTCACTCACAACCAGAAAAGCTCCAGAAGATTATGCAGGAGAAGGAGCAGCAAATCCTACAATTTGAAGCTAGTTGAAATTATATTTAAGAATGGAAATTGGAATAATTGAAGAGATTTAGATTTGAAATATTATGGATGATTTTTGGATTACAGAAAGCCCTGGGCTTGACTGAGAATGACACGGAGGACATGACGAGGACTAAGCTTAAATTTTCGAATCAGCGGAGTCTCCGCCGTGTTGGTGAGTTGGTCGATTCCTTCCGTTTCCTAGAAAATACAAAAATAGTACCGGGGTTACGTAGTTTTATTTTTATAGGAGAAAACTACAATCAAGAAAGACCCAATTTCCGTTCCACCCAAATTGATGAGATGACAGATGAGAGTCACAAGTTTGCTAGAGAGTTGGCCCTCAACCGATTTATTCAGTTGGCATACACAGTGATAACTCGGTACAGGTGCAGTAAACGGTTAGAAAAATTGAAGATTTTGAGATTGGAAATGAAATCGGCTCGAAAGAAGGTTGTTTTTGAGGAGAAGAAATCAGCTCGTCCGCAAGATCAGGCTAAGGAAAATGCACCCCATCTCAATTCACATTTGTCTGAGGCAGTGGATTTTTAGGAGTTTAATTATATTATAATAACTTAGGTTAGGCTTAGATTTATGTAAATCCTAACCTAAACTGGAAACTTAAAAATAATCCGTCCCGGAAGAACTTACAACTAGCCTAAACACTGGTCGACTCTTGGTTATAATTATTGAACGGCTTACTTCAATAATCACAAAAAACAGAATACGGTAAGTATATACGGAGTGCCTTTACAAAAAAACTTCGTTAGGTTCAGCACTTAAATAAGATTAACAAATAATTAACAAATATCGTGAGTGACATGAATTGGCCCAAAGCATTTTGGTTGGATTTTTTTTAAAGTAAGTTAAAAATTGGAAAAAAATATTTATGATTTTAATATGCCTGCATTTAGTTATAAATGAAGAAATGGCTAGTCCATTTAATTATTAATCGAAAGGGCGTAAACGAGGAAAGCTTTTGTAGCACATTGTGTCTCTCTATACCTTTAATGCAAATCGTCTGAAACTAATCCAGCTCCTCACGCACTCCTCGTACACAAAATTGTTCTTTGTGTGTTCTATTGTCAAGTGGTTCAGACCCTAAGGGTCTGTTCATGCACTACGACAATTAAGTCTTGTTTAGACTATGAGATCTTGAAGGTCCGCTGCGTATTACTTTGGTTGGTTGGTTAGTATAGTTTAATTTATGTTCAGGGTATAATTACACTTACTGGACCCCGCCATGGAGAAACAGCTTAAAAGTACCTTTTAATCAACCATTATAAATGCAACTTTTTACGAAGGGGGTTCAAGACCAAAAAAGCCAGTAGTAAAAGAATCTAGCCTACTCCAGATCCTTGTCAGCTCATCTAAAGTACAAATATGAGATGGTTGATGGCTGTGTTATTATTATAATCTATTATTATGTCAAACCGCATGCAAAAAGTGCAAATGAGCAAGTAAAAGATGTTGCAAAAAATTCCAAATATTTCTTGAAGCTTTTTCAATGCCAAGAGCACCCGGATTTCTTGTATCACTCTCAATTGAAGACGAATTGAGGACCACGCCTAAGTCCAGACTTGCTCACCTGTAATTAATAGCCACCTAGTCCTCATACTCCTCATGATCTACTACTAATCTCACTCTATTTATGATGCAACACCCACTAGCCATTATAGCACCTCTTATCGTATTATCAACTTACTACTCGATCTACAACAACCTCATCTCATCCTGAACTAACGTAAAGGTATTTCTTGCGCCCTGCCCAGCCTCAATATCGTCAGTTAAGCATGTCTCCGACGTACCTATCAAGCTATCATCTTTTCTCAATTAGTTCGTTCAGGTAGGCTAACTTAATTGAGGAAAATCTGGAGAAAAAAATCTTTTGTGACGACGCTTCATGTATGAGACTGTATTATCAAAGCCTTAAGATTAAGATGCGATATCCCACTGAGCTAGTAATCGTGAATCCAGTCCACCTGGATTCTAGTTCTGACCATCGGACCAGAGCCTGTAGAGTAAAAAAAAATCCGTAGATTCCAGGAGGGTATATAAATTGGGGCAGGGGTGGTTTCCAAATCAGTTCACTCTTTTGTTTCAAACAATCCATTCAATCTCTCCATTTGCTAAGCAAACCCAAACTTCTCTTCAACATGTTCAAGTACTTGGTGAGTTGAGAATTTAATCGGTTTTAGGACCGTTCTAGTATTTCTTAGAAATATTTCCAAAGTAGTACTTAAGGGTTTCTTGTATAATTCAATTATTTCTAATGACTATTTGTTTATTTTCTCCAGGTTGTCCTCTGCATGGTTTTGGCCTGTGCCTTTGCCGCCCCACAATTCCTCATTAACAACGAGGCCGCCAAACAAGTTGGTTTGCCATTCGGTAAGTGTTTAAATTAATGACTTTCTCCAGTTTCTATTTATCTATTTTGTCTAATTTATGCAAATCTAATTCTAATTATAGCCAACGGGTGGACGGACGGGCCAAATAATGGAGTGGGGCCAGTCATTGCCTACAGTGCCTATTCCCCAATCCACCACGGTCTCCAATACGTCTATTAAACAGTTCAAACTTCAAAACCCTCCAGTAATTAAATTCTCATGAAAATAATGTCCCTTCGGGATACTTTTTCACTTCTGATTGGCAAATTAATAAAGTAGATCTGATCTACAGAAAAATCTAATTCTTGGTTTACTATTCTATTTCATATATTATTCCAGTACGTCACAATTCACAATCCACAATGACATTCAAAATGTTTCTCATAAAATAAGCTATAAAAAAATCCGCAATTATTGACACGGTAATCCCTGATCATACAATCCCATACTACGTAGCCTAGAGTCCTTTGATATCTTGGGACTATGGACTACCGCAAGGCTCTATAGTCCCATGATCTCTGCATATCTTTTTAGCCCGTTCGTTAGGGCTTATATGATCACCAATGTCCGTCAGTCCGTCTGTCCGTCCGTCCGTCTTCACGATTACTCTCGATAGGATTGACTTAGGATTCTGAAATTTGCTACACATCACCGCTGGCCCAAATTAGGAATCGAGTTTGTAGATGGGCCATATCGGTCCAAAGATTGACCCGTGGGGGTCAAATAACCGTAGGGGGTATTTTATAACATAAGTTTAAAGCTACGAAACTTGTACGGTACGCAAACTGGTACGTTAGATAATATTATCAGCTAATAGTTGAGTATGCAACTCAAATCAAATGAATGACCCGTGGGGGTCAATCATAGTGGGATTTATAAAAATACACCCATAGCTCCGAGATTTTACATGGAGGTACCTGATTGCAATATAAATGGTCAGTGACTT
>JAQFYM010007629.1:0-10158 GCA_034694785.1 Agrenia bidenticulata
CATGCTCATTTCACAGATATAAAAAACATACGAAGCAAAATAGGTAAAAAACATGCATTAATATAATTCAAATTAGTCGAAAATACATATGAGGTTTAGATTTCGTTTGGGTGTTCTCAAAGCAGTACAATATTTACACATTGAGTTAATATTGACCAGTTTGTAATAGATTGAAGCATGTTTATGTTTGTTATTTAGCTTTTTTTAATTTTTTTTGTAAAATACGCATATAAAACAAACAAATGCAAATTTAATGCTGCAATATGTTTTGTTTGTCAATTTTTGCAATAACACACAATTTTTAATCATTATGTAATTATAAATAACTATAGCGGAGAATATTTATTTTATTTGTGAGGGTTTTAAACTGGTTTTCAGGACATAACAATATTGATATGTATATGATGTATGATTACATAACTAAATAGGGTATCTGGTATTTTTTCTGGTTTTCATTGCGTTCTTATATTTTATATTTTTGTAAAATACGCAAAAAAAAAAAAAAAATTACAAAACAAAATGCTAAAAGTTTGTTGTTGACGTTGTATTATTCCGATTTTACGGTCACTTTGCTAATTTAGTTTGTGATTATTTGTAATACAAGCAGGGTAATCTATATTTTATTTATGGGATATTTATTGTTTATAGTATAAAATTTAAAGCTAACCGTTAATGCTTATCGACTTATTTAAAACGAAATGGAATGTTTTACGATAGTTTTTTACTAGCCTTGCATTTTTACTCTAGTGAAAGATGAAAACAACTTAGAAAATATAATAAATTTTTCCGTTAACATCGCACGCCTGCTTTTACCTGTAACTTTCACAAATAAATATGTTATTTATAGTTGTCGTAACAAAATAACTTGTATTTTTATGGTAATTTTTTAATTTTCGGAATATTTAAATAATCTATTCGCGTTTGTATTTTTGTGGTAATTTGTAATAAAAAATAGGCACATAAGTGTTTACCCGCCGTTCCGACATTACAAAAATCGCACATATATGTGTTTTTTGTTTCCAACCCGGCATAAAAAAAATCGCACATATATGTGTTTTTTTGCCAATCCGACAAAAAAACGCAAATATTATAATTTTTCACCAATTCGGCAGAAGAAAAAACCGCACATATATTTGTGTTTCCGTTAATCCGGCATTTCAGCAACTGCACATATATGTAGATTAAACATTCGTATCCGGCTTCAAAAAATCGCACATATATGTTTTTTCGCCCAAAAAGGCATAAAAAGAACCTTTATTAGGTATGTGGAGACCCGGCATAAAAAATTGCTTATATTTGTATTTTCTGCCGATCCGGCAGTATAAATCGCATTTATGAGAAGTTTTTCCGCTTCTAAGGGTTAAGTATATTCGCATTATAGGTTGCAAATGTTTTTTTTTGTACACCTAAGCACTTCCAGTCAGTTCATTATTTTTTTTTGTCAAAAAATCTCTTTTTTTTGTAAAATATATTATTTTCTAACAAACAAAAATAGAGTTCACTAGAAGTACTGGACTTGGAAATATACACCTTAGGCCTGGTCCCCTATTAAGGCGGTTACGTAAAGTTAACAGTAAGCACTTTTATCTTTCCAACATATAAATTTAAAGTAATCGCCAAAAAATGTTTTTCACTATTTTTTTTAGACTCTTTAAAAACTTCACTCAGGTATTCAGTCTTTTTAAACCTTTAAATGTTATTCCAAGCAGTGTTGTTTGAAGAGTGAATTGATTTTGTAGGCTTCAGTGTTAGAATAACACTTGAATCAAATGAATATTTATACAAACGACATATTTTTTGCAATAAACTCTACAAAAAAAATAGTTAAAAATATATACTCTGCTATTAGTAAAAAAAAGTAGGTATGGTTTTTTTTATGGTCTGTTGTAAATAAAATAAAAATTGTACAGTATCTCTCATATAAATGAAAAGAACATTGCATTTCAGCAAGATAACATCGTTCATTGTCACATATATATAAACAAGGTTATGACGTTTGTTTTGGAGTACGCGTATATTTATACTTGTCCGAGAAATTATGAATGTATACAGTTTAGTAAATTGTTACTTTTTGTCAATTAAAATTAGTATTTTCTACATAAAAAAAACTTCTTTAACAACTGCATACATATTTTGTGTGTCAATTTTAGCACAAGTCTCTACACATTTTTCAATGTGTGAGACGCTTCTTTTTTATATAGGAAAAACATGGTGTTTTTTGTTATCATTCAGATAAGTTATGTACAAAAACGCTATTTATAATGAAAAATCTTCGATAAAGATATTTATTGATGGAAGTCATCAATGAAATATGCCAATCTGTTTTATGTAGGTATGCGCTGTAACTTTTCCTTTTCTTATAGTTAGGCCAGACCAAATGCCTTTTTTGGCAAAATACAGGGTTTTTTGTCTTAAATTTTTTTTTTCTCATTTTAAATGCTTTTTAAACATTTTTATTTTTTAACCCTGATGGCAAGGCTGTTAAAAATATCTTTTCAAAAATCGAGACAATATATAGACGAATAAAAACAAGAACTCGACCTAAGCCAAATATACCTTATACATGATTTTATGCGACTGTGTAGTTAGAACGTCTAAAAAATGCAATTTCTTTGCCCACAGAGCAACCAAAAAGCATAATAATAGATTGGAGCGTCAGGTGTAGGCAGACTTATCGTATTTTTACCCGAGTTTTTGCCAGACAACAACCCACAAAATTCGAAAATAATTTTTGAAGCATTTATATCTGCCGATATATCTCTATAAGCTTAAACTATCAAAAAATAATTGCTCTATTTTCCTATTTTGCGATTACAGTCCCATCTGTAAAAACTGCAAGAAAACTGGTAAAGCAATTTGGCAACATTCATTTGCAAACTTTAGAAAATTTTTTACAGAAAAGAATGGTTTTTTTAGTAGTGGATGATTCCAAAAATAAGGGAAAAAAATACTTAATATTTTATGTGGTGATTAAGCTGTCTGGGCAGAGTTTGAACTGGTCTAATGTGTAGAAATATAGAAAAGTTCTTTTTGCTTTTTAGTAAAAAAATACAAAAAAGACCGTTTAGAAAGTTATGAAATAGATATAAAGAAATTTATACATTTTTTTCAGATGCTGCCCCTTATTTGGTAGTTTTTAAAAACAAAAAAAAAAAAAATGAAACGGGCATATTTTATCACGCTCCATAAAAAATTTATTAAGTATACAATCATGCTTTAAAAGTAATTTTTTATTCTTGATATAAATTCTATGATATCATTTATTTAATCTGCTAAATTAAACCAATATCTAGAAAAGAAACATTTAGTAAAATTGGAGCGTCACCTTTTTTTTAGTAAAGCGGTGGTCAAGCTGACTGAAAGCAAGCATTTGGTATGCTGATAATTTGCCAATTGTGTTTAAAAAAGTAGGTGGCATAGGTGATAAATGGTTTTTGTTAGGTAATGAAAAAAACGATACATACATAGGTCTCTAAGAGTCATTGTGTATCGGTAAAAGAGACAATTGAAAATTACATGAAGTTCTAAGTAATTTTGAGCATTCAAAATACACGAAAGAAAAAGGTGGTAACATTGTAAAAGATTTTTATAAAAAAGTGACAGGATGGCATGGAAGACTACATAAGAAAAAGATTAGATGCAAATGATATAACCCGGCTGGTAAAAATAGTTACTACAAGCATTTCTATGTATAAAACACCGCTTTTTGCAGATGCTTACCTACTATAGTATCTGTAAAGCGTAGTTAAGTCAAGGGTATGAAAATGGTCGCATCTGATAGGATTTTGCTTTCTGAAAATACAATTGCATGTTTTTTTTTATATAACACGAAACTAAAAAGATATATTTATTTTTTTATTGTTTTGTTTAAATTTTATTAATTTGACACTGCTTTACATGCTTTTTTTCGTTTTTAAATGCTATAAAAAGCACTTTTTATATGCTTTTTTGGTCTGCTTTCCTATGAAACATAAGTAAAACTTTTTTTTAACATCAACTATTAATCTATTATCTGTTTTAATGTACCAATTTTATTTTTGAACACAAAAATGCGCTTTTTCTAACAAAGGTAATTTGCCCCAGAAATGTTTTTTATTGTATTTTGTTTCTTAGCGCATTTTTTCAACAGGATCTTTGTCTTAAACGAAGTTACAGCATTTAAGCGCATGGCATTGTTCAATATCACTTTAATGATACTTATGTTTAGTTACGAAACCAGAAAATCAGTCAAATGTATTTTTTTAAAATTAGATTAGAAAACGTTTGACTAAGAAACAAAAATTAAATGCTTAGTTAGATAATCCTTATTTTAGCTGGTTCTGTTACACAGCAACTTGACAACAAAGCCACATGAAACAATTATTAAACTCATTCCAATATTTACATTATAAGCATTTATTTAGAAACTGTAAAAATGCTATACAGAGCTGCTTACACCTATGTGACCGACTATGTTTTTGTTGATTTGATTTGATTCAACAATTTAGAAATGCTAAGACCATTGTAATTAAACGAATGTTACGGCTTTTTTGTACATGAAACGTATAATCACACTGAAGCTAGAAACTTCCTTTGAAGGCAAACGAAGCTATATTAAAGTCAAAAGATTATTAAAAAAAAAGATATTTTCCGAAAACTATATATGATACCATTTAAAAAGAGACAAAAGTTTTTTTAAAGTCAAAACGGTTAATCAAAAGTCAATTACACAGAGGAATTTAGTAACATAGCAGAAGAGAATTTTTCTTGCCTAAAGCAAACAAAATATGTATATAAGAGAATATAGTACATTTTTATAATGGTTTTACAACCAAGCAAAAATCAATACTTTTGACATAATCCATAAAAGAGATAGACACAGATTGTGAATTCTGACAAGATTATGTAAACTAAAATAAAAAAACAAAAAAAAGAACACATACACAGTACTCAACTAAGTTTAGAAATATCAAAGCACAACATCAAAATCAAACATTTTATAATTGTGGCCCACCCAGAAAAAACACAAACCGAACACAGACTGCCAATTAATCACGTTAAATTGTAAACCACGGCGTAATATATACACAATCTTAATTGTTTTTATTGTTAAAGATTAGAGGACTGTACACAAAAGAATTTTAAAAAACTACAGAAAAAGAAGAACAAACACATGATAAAAGTAATAAATATGTATTAATCTAAAAATGCGCACGTTGCAAATACAAATTGCATATAATTGCTATAAATTCATATTATTTTCTGTCTTCTTCAGGGTCACAAAAATTTAAAATTGAAATTAATGAAAACTCAAATCAAGAATAAAAATCAAAAATTAAATTTGTTATTTGTATTAAAAAGGATGCATTGAAATAAATTACTTAAAACTACCATGCCTTTAACCAGCTATTTGTTTCTACTGGCTTATAAATAGTAAAAAAAAGCATTGTAGACGTACCTTTACAAGTTGAAAAATTATATTCTACCATTTACCATTACTATTAAGAACAAATGTCAGAAACAACGCTTTTTTTTTTAAGCCAAAAACTTGCTTTACAGCCTTGATTTCTACTTATTTTTTTTTGGCCTTTATATTACTTACTTATATATTTCAATTTTTTTTTTACGTTAATATGACTTTACAATATAACTGAAATCTTTGCTTTTATCTTCAGATGATTCACGGTCAGTTTCAAGTTGCTTGTTTCAATAATAATAGCAATTTTGTATGTAAAGATATTAAGTGCATTCTTCACATAGTATATATGTACTTTTTCTGGCGCTACACTTACTACAACGAGACTTTTCATTCTGAAATATAGGATGATACTAAATACATTTACATTTTATGTTTGGTGATCCTTTTTTAAAGCTGATTCAATAATATAATAGCAATTTTTTTTTTCTAGCTACTGTTTTTGACAGCCCTTAATTATTACAGATGTTTTGCATTGTGACGTTATTTCCCGTTGAAAAGTCAGTTTATCTAATGTATTCATAATTCATTGTACAGTCTGGCTCTATTGGGGTAATTTTTGTCTTTACGTGTATTACAAGTCGTGTTAATATGATTTATACAATGTTTGATAAATGAGTCAAAGGAAAGGTAGAGTGAGAGTTTGGGAGGGAAAAAAAAATTGACCCCTTAAGTTAAGTAAATGCTCTGTTCGAACAAACACGCAATACTTTTAACCTCTTGACCATCTCGTCCTAAACAACCTTCGCGTTTGTATTTCGGTACCTGGTCACGAGTGATCCCTAATGGCGCATATAGCTATGCAGGCATCTTTTTCCTTTATAACTTTTTACAGTTTTCTTCGTGTGCACTAAGTATTTCCTTGTCTTGTCTCTGTATGTCACCACGTATAATGCTGGTCTCTTGATATGACTACTATACATAATATCTCTTTCTTTTCGCGCCATACTTCTCCCTTACGTGTATCTGTTCTGTCATAAAAAAATTTCACTAAATTTGTAACATATTTTTGTCTTTGATTTCCAGTATCTTTTTCTTGTGCTCTTCTTATCGTGCCATAGCCTCTTCCTAAGTTTGTCTTATCCTCATCATTCTTTCTTCCGCAGATTCTTCTTGTTGTCTAGGTATAGTAAATATGTGGGATTGGCTTTTCGTTTCGACATTAGTTGTAAGACGTGTCATCGAATAACTTATTAAAATCGTACAATTTAGGTTAATCTTATCAGTTTTATATATCTTGCTCATGCTGTCTTCAAGCTGTAGACAGTTTTTTCCTTTAAATTTACAAATGCTACGTTTGTTTCTTTACCAAGCCGTCAGTTATAGCTCATGAGGATTTCGTGGTTTTCATGTTCTGCGCCTTGTTTTTTGCATATTTCTATCACTATTTCATTCTTGTATTCTGTTTCGAAGTCGGTGAGTATAACCGCAAGTCATCGTGCTCTAGTGTATGCCCGTGTTGATGCATATTGCTTATTTCCATTGCGGATTTTTGTGGGCATACATTTAAGGTAAATTTATTTTGTAGGGTATTCAATCCACCAGTACGTTTTAATTCCTATGTCAGAAAATTTACATATACCTAGTGTTTCACTTTTACTCGCAGTGCTTCTTTTTAACAGAGAGGGTAGTGGTTATTGACTTTTTTTCTGTCAAAAAATAAAAGGCGCTATAAACAGGCGGTGACGATGTTTATCACTTCACTCATGGTTTTCCAAAAGAATAAATTAAAAAAAATCTGCTGGCAGTTGCGTAGTTAGGGGGTGTACCCCCTTTTTAGAAAATTTTCGACGCTTGTATTAAGGGGGGCGGGTTTGCTCGTGCAGTGATTTTTTTGGATTTTAAGAATCTAAATTAAAAACTTTTTATGAATTTTTATCAAAAAAAATGTATTGTTATAAACGCTTAAAAATACGGTTTATTGGCCCTGCTTTTGCGCAAAAAACACTGACTATCCCTAAAGCAAAAATATCTGGCTGCGGCGCAAACTTCTGATTATGCTGTAATTCGTCTGATTGATGTGGTAGTCATGCTCTATTTTTTTTCTTTTTTCTTCGTCTGGTGTTCTCAGTTCTTGATCATTTTTTGTTAGATTGATACTGTGTTGAGCTCCTGGTTACTCTGTACTACGTTTCTTGTAGTCACGTCTGCCACTTTTGTATAATTTGCCTGGGTTGTAGGTTTTAGTAAAGTCATATTCCGTATAACGTAAAATTATTTTTCCAACCGGCTGGTACGGTCTTTTTTACTTTGCACGCATGTTAACAAATATTATTCGTTATCACTTTGCTATGTCCATGTTTAATAGCATCACCACACTTCTCGTGCAAAATCTAGTCCCAAGAATTCCAATTCAAATGTATTATAGTTGTATTCGTGTTTTGTCGTTTTTTGACGTGCCGTATGCAACTAAGTTATCTTCTGTGTCGTCTGTTTGTGACAAGACACATTCTAGTAGAATTCTATACGCGTCTTTAGCTACTATGAAGGGGTTGAACAGTCGGTACCCTTACTATCGGGCTCTTTTTTTACTTTTTTTTATATTTTTTAAAGCAGTGTCTGCTCCTTAGTCCCGAACAAACGCAATATTTTTAGCTGGATGTTTAAATTAACAGTCTGCAAATCTAAGCGTAGAACGGTATTGATATTTCTGTAATATTAGCTTAGCCTAATAAAATGATGTACTTTTTTACATGTTATCAGGCTTCTAGTATGTTTTAATTGCTTGGCTTTTTTTCAATGATATTGAGGCCGAGTTCTTGCGATTATAGATCATAGGTATATTTACTGCCCTTAAACTGATGTCTTATAGCAGTTAATGTTAATCCTTAAGCTGTTAATTCTTTAAAAATTTCTATAAGGTGTAAGATGTTACCGCAAGCTTGCGTGAATATTATAGTTGTCGTTTAAATATATTATGCTAAACTTTTCACAATACTTATTCTGTATATTATACATCACCCTGTACAATGTACTTAGTAAGTGTAATACTCCGAATGGCATTTTATTTCATTTAAACAGGCCACTTTATGTTTTTAATGCCGTGTACTGCAATTGTAATTCTCTAGTTGAATTTTGCCAAAATCCAGCTTTCACTTTATCTCCAAGAAGAATTGCCCGTTCCTGGGTTTATAAAATAAAGTGGCGAGCCGTGCTAGAGTTATATTAGCTGTATCATTACGCGTGGTTAATTGGTGGTAATCTACGCAGAACCTGTAGGTGTCATCGTCTTTGTACTAGTAGCACGGAGATTTTCTATGTTATGTCTGATGGTCATATGACATTGCCTACCAACATCGATGTATTTATGGTTTTTTTTGTTTTTTTTCTCTATATCTACAGCGATAAGATTTTGTATTGACATGACAGCCGTCGTTCGTCAATGTTATATAAGCTTCGAAAGGATCTCTTTTAATTGAACTTACACCTGTGGAATACGTATCAGCGCTAGTCAGAATACATGTCATTTGTCTTGCGGTCCATAGGTTCTGTATGCATATTCTTTTCCACCCAATAATTTTCCGGTGTATGTTACTTATTTACAGTCGCAATTTAAGTTTTTTGAAGTCGCCAATCGTTTCATTTGCATAAGACGTAGTATGTTTGTTAGTAGTGTTCGCATCGTATTCTTTCCTTCAGGGTTGTTAATATCTCGTACTCCGTGCGCGATACTTTATCCTGCATCCCGTCTGTCTTGCACGAAGTATTTCTTGTGATTACTCGTCGTTAAAATATCTTTGTAACTTTTGCAATGATTATACCGCGTACATTATTGTAGGGATAAAATCGTAACGCAGATTGGCATATTGGGAAGTGTTCTATTTGTCTGTGCGTAGATAATCTGCGGTCTGACTCTATTTTTATGCATGATAATCTAACACCTACTACCTAAATATTCCTTCATCACAAAAAGTTTACTGGACGTAAAGGTCGATTCTTGCCTTGCGCCTTGCGCCCCAATTTGTAATAGTAGTAATGACAAGACTATGTTGTCCTTCACGATTGCAAACGCAAGTGACGTCTCTTCGCTATGCACGAACTGTGTTGGTATAGTAAGGCATTTGACGATATATACTGTCACGTTGTTATTTGCCTATAAATATTTTCTTCTCGTCGATTTTTAATAGTAAATGTTTTTTCTGCTGTTTTATTAGAAATTACCGAAAAAAAACGTTCCCGTAGCAATGTCGCTTGTTATTTCTTAACTTCATATTTTACCCGTACACTTCAATCAATCTGAATTCTATCATCTTAGTTTTTGTTTCATGTTGTTAAAATTATTTGTTTTTTTTTTGTATTACGCATCTAGATAATATTGTCTATGAAGTGTTTGTTTTTTACTAGTGTATAAAAAACGGTGCTTTTTGTAGTGTATGTTTTAAATTGTCACCGTGTTTTATCTTTTTGATGTTATATTAATGCTTTAATAAAATTCATTGTGCCATTCTTTCACCAAGTAATACTTTTATTCGTGTAATACTTCAAAAAGTGTAAATTGTTTTGTTAATATTGTATGTTTCGTATAGCAATCATATTGGGTATGTCTTTTTATGTTGCAGTGTTATCATATGCAAACTGTCCTGGCAAAGGTTTATATTTGATTGTTTTCTTTTTGTTCTTCTAAAAAAATGTCGATTTCTTTAGAATCTTGACATTTCTCTTTGTCTGTATCTAAAATAATTTATTTTGATTATTATTTAACT
>JAQFYM010007630.1:0-10158 GCA_034694785.1 Agrenia bidenticulata
TGGTCTTTAACCTATTATATCAAAATTCAATTTTATTTTATACGCTAGTACAATTCACGATGATGCCAAAGATTTAATTCTTATTTTTTTGTATACTTAAGACAAATTTATAAACATTTTACATACCCTTAAAATCATATACAATGGCACAATAGAAACGACAAATCTAATGACAACCTATACTCAAAAACTGGTGATCACAATTTAGACGACTTTTGTAGTGTCGGATTTTTGTCTAAGAGTACCTCTAAAATAAAACCTACGTGTAATAAGAAATGGCTGTATGAAAATTTTATGCCGTATCTCATGAAGAATTATTAGGCGATAAAGATACAATGCTAAAAAAGTTTGGAAGTATTAAAGAGGTACTTGAATTTTTTTTTGATATTACATAAATGCACTAAATGTTGAAATATAGTAACGAAGTTTCGTAGCGAAAGCAAAACGAAACTAAAAGTACACTTGAAAAGAAAGGATGTAGACAAACAGGAGCAGAAATCAAAAAGTACATTGATATTCTTAATTCTTAGTACGACATACATCATGCGAAAGAATCTTTAGCATAAAAAAAGCAACCCATTATATCATACTGACGCTTTTTATGCGCCTGACCAATACACTTATCACAATACATAGCAGCGATGTTAAAGATAATATGATGCGATAACAACAGATTTGTTATTCGATATCATAATCAATGATTTTTTTAACCGTTTTTAAGTCGTATGCACCTGATAACACTACACCCGACAACGTTCAGCTGTCTGAGACCAAACTTTTTTTCCTATTCGCACAACCTTACATGTATTGGATGCATGGATGATGAGTGTACATTGTTAAAGACTTGCAGAAAAAATCCAGCCATAATAAAAAATACAGTAAATTTAAATATAAACTTTTAGCATGTAAACTATAAACAGTAAAAAAAAGAACCCATATAGTGCAATTTGGATGTGTGAAAGAAATATCTAAAAAGACCATATATGGGTATCTTAGTGTTTATTTGTTTACAATAAGTAATCCAGTATGCAATATAAGATATTTTTAAAAAAAGAGGTACTACACGAAAAGTCGATATTCCGATTAATGAGTTTTGTTAGTCGTAAATATTATTCAATTTTTTTAATCGTAAATAGTAATGATTATACAATAAATCAAAAAATCCACAAACAGCCACAGTTCTCTAAGTTTACTTATATTTGACCTAGAATGCGTATTTAACATATCGTCAACTAATATTGACAAAAGTATTTTTCCGGACGGCAACCACAAAAATCCTGCTTTTGCTAAATAAAGAAAAATGAACGGGAAATGATAATGTAGTGTTTGAACGATCTTAAGATGGGATTTTGCTTGAATCAAAAAATTTGTAATGACAAATCGTTACTGATTGAAATTTGATTTGGCCTGCTACATGATTTCTTGGTAAATGACAGAAAGTCTTCACAAGTAATTTTTATACTTCTGTCACACTGGCAGCTACATTATGAAGGCAAAAACATATTTGTGCAAAACAATACACTATAACAGAGGCGAACCAATCAGATGGCGATATTTGTGTACTAGTTTAGAGAAAAATAGGTATGTAATAGTTCAGAAAGAAAATGTATATATTTTAGGCAATTACTAAAGAAAAGAGTGTAAATAATGACTACGATGCATAATCTATCTGATTTATGCTACTCATATGTAGCAAAAGATAAAAACTAACCAAAAACAAAAGTAAATACAAATTTTAAATACATAAAAAAGGCATCAAAAAAACTTCGTCCCAAAAAAAAGACTTTAATAACAAGCTTGACCACCCTTATTGTATAGTTTTGTAAAATGCGTAAATGGCCGGAAGTGATCTAATGGATCAGGCTTACCGAATAAGCTCAATATTAACAGAACCAAGCGATGGAGTTTTAAGTATAGCATATGCATGTAGCAGGTGATTTTAAACAATGCATAAATTTGTTTACGTAAATCAATTGATAAAAATAAACGAGAAAAGAAATCTTGCTAAAATTATTTTTTTTTTTTACAAGTTGATGTGATAATACAGTTAAAATAGACAATGAACCTTTATTCCTGCCGATAAACAGGCAATAGATTTATCGCCACGTAAAGTTGACCTTGAAAATAGTAAATTTGTGTGAAATCACGTTATTTTTACTAAAAATGCATATTTACGTTATGGCGATATATCAGGGGTTTGCCTGTATAACAGCCAAAAAAAGTTTGTAAGCACTTTGATATAAAGACGACGATGTATAAATGTACAGAATGCTATATCTATTTATGCGCCAGAAACTGTTTTGAATAAACAATGATAATATGAATATAAACTAAGAATAATGAATGATTCTAAAAGTTTAAATATAAAGTATAACATCAAAATATTAATTAAATATAGTAATTTAATTTAACATCTGTTTTTATCATCTTTATAACTTTTCATATGACCTGTTATGATTTTTTAAAATTTTTTGGTACGATATATCTCGGCTTGTGATTGTTAAAACTTTATGAAACACAAATACAGCTTAATATATTTTTTATTTTGCTAATTCTTCTATTATCATTATTAAAATTATACGAATGTAAGCCCAATAAAACAATAGAATCTAGTTACAAAGATTAAGTTTGGTTCTATTTACTTAATTCTAATTAAATGTTCTATTCTACTATTTCTTTTTAAAAAAAATTAACTCTCTATGAACTTTTATATTTATGTCAACTCAGGGGTGTTTTTTTTTGTTCTCCCGGGAACGAACTTATGGTTCCAGGCGTAAAAAGTTCCTTGAAACGGGATCCCGAGTTAATTTACAGGCACCGTATATGACAACAGAACACGAAACTTGCAAAAACGAGCATTCCCAGTAGCAAATCACTAGATAAAAGAACACGGAACCACGAGAATCGGCTATTTCCAGAAAACAAATACTTAGTCTTAAGAACACACAATGTAAAAAAAATGAGGTTTCTTAAAAATTAACCTAGTCAGAGTTTTTACGGCACTTTAGATACCTAGACTGTATATATAGGAAAAACATAAAAGGAACTCCATAAAAAGTTAGAGAAACACAAAAAGCTCTAGAACAAAGGTTTATATATATATAAAAAAATTATTTTTAAAGATTATTGTGTTATGTCTTTAACTTTTTACAACCCGCTAATGTCCTCTATACAAATATGCATTATGTATTTGCTATTAGAAGAGGAAGAAATATAAGAAATACGTTTGTTTCGTTACATCAACGACGAAGAAAATTTTTTATCACAAATCAATGGTAACAATTTGTACAATCTGACTATATTGATGTACAATCTGACAATGCCTTAAGAATATTATAGTTCTGGATAAGTTTAGCACACTTTTTAGCCATGCAAAGTGGATAAAATTATTTGACGTTCATGAATAAACTATATGTATTTTTTTATTATATTCCTCGTAATACCATTAATCGTGAATTTCCCATAAAAAAAGCAAATTTCGGGAACGTGTTGCCATGAAATGAGCAAAGTAAATAATAAAAGTTTTTTATTCAAGACATACAGAATTCATTTATCTACTTGATAGCAACGAAATGCCGACCCTATGTGAGTGTTTTTAGAATTAATCCTTATTCGTAAGGACTATATTGGCTGTGACCGATACGTACATGTGTATTTTAACACCAGCAAACAATCCAGCAGCATATTATAACACAAAAAAAACCCAAGCAGTAAATTACAAGTTGGTGTGTAGCCATACAATGCAAAAACCTTATGCAAACGGGCCATGTTATAGGGGACCCACTATACAATTGCATATAAAAATTCAAGTTTATAATATTATGTATACAATCATTTACCATCTATTTATCATGCTATTGGAGACTGCGTATATTTACATAGTTCAACAATACTTGTGCCATGGAAAGTTTGAACCTGTTTATTTTCGGCGCCATTAAAACTAATTAATAAGCGCTCGAAAGATGATAACTGAACAGGCTATAGGCTCAGGAAAAATAAATTAAAAGATTTAGTTCAATAACATTAAACCGGGAAAGCATAAAGAAATCAAGAATATTTGTAGCTGGATTAGTAATATAAAATATAGTTATTTCATTAAAATATGTGATAAGTGGTTTAACTCCTTTTGCTTTCTTTTGCACATGTTTGATGAACCCGTTGCACATTGCATCCATTTTCTTATTCATTGCTGCTTTCAATGTCTTATTCCTATATGAATATTCTTATATCACGTGCATTTGCGTGCCAATTTTCGATATGCTTTCCTGTATTCTTGTCATTTCGATCTTACATGTTTTGTGAGTATCCCACGGTAAATATTTTATATATATTTCCTTGATTTCTGCTAAGCACTATTATAAAAACAACATCATATAATTCTTATTAATTTTACCTTAAAGGATTTTTTTGTCATCTTAGCGGGATGTGCATTCTCTTTTTTAGTTGAAATTTCAATAGTTACTATGTCTTATGTTATAATTTTTGTACATATTGTATCAGTTGTAATCATACTCACCTCTAGATTCTTGATTTGCTTTTTCACATTAGATTTCATAGACTTAAATAAATGCCATCTAATGGTTTTGCCTTTAGATTTACAAAGTAAATTCAACTTTTTCAGATATGTTTAAATCTAAATATTGTATCTCAGCCGTGCTTTTTCTCCTTTTATGTCAAGGAACATCTTTGCTGCAATGTCTGTCCATCCTTGTTTGATTTTGCGCACTTTGGAACGATTTGTCTTGAAATAGGTATAAAACTCTTCAGTATTGCGTATTACAACTACCATCTTTGTTGCGACAATATTCCATTGAAATGTGAATGCTTTCATAGGGATATAGATAAAAAGAAAAAAAGTGTGTAAAGTAAGCAGAAAAAGTATACAGGAGTAAATAATTCCTAGTGAAAAATTCCCAAGATCATAAAAACTCGCCTTTAAAGCCCAGGAAAAAGAAGCAGGCATCAAAAAACCCAGGAAGCGAAATTCCTAGGAGAAAAAAAAGAAAACGTACTCATAATCAGCACTTATCGTGTTTCGATGTTATATCCATTTCTTCGACTATATTTCTCAATGGTTCATTTATGTAGACTAGTGGCTTACCGTTTCTTGTAGTCTTGCCATCATTAAATCAATCATATGTGATATTTATTGCACTCCACAGGATTCTTTTTCAATATTCTTGGTGTTTAAAGATAAGATTTTTTGACGACTAAAATTTCGGACATACAGTGTTTTTGATGGCTGTAACCAGGGGTGGTATCCAGGGGGGTTTGAGGGGGGCTCGAGCCCCACCTGAATTTTTACAACTATTTTTGAGGGGGGGGCTGATCCTCCCTGACCTTTTTTGCCTGTTGTACATTAAATCATTGTAAGGCATATTTTTTTTTTGTTGGTAAGAAAAATTTGCGATTTATAAAAGATCTAAGTAAAATCAACATTATCTATTCCGCGGTGCTATACAGGGATAAGATCCCAGGGAATATGAAGACGGGGCGGTCTTCAACTCCATATTCAATTTGTTTTTTGTAAGTACAGGAGGGGGGTTCTGACTCTCAAAAAAATGCAAATCTTTGTTCTTTTTGTTCATTGTTTTTTCACAATCAAAAATTTGTAAATAAATATATCGTATATGTCCATACTATGTCTTACTAGGTTCATTCATATCCTTGGAAAAACGCTAGAACATGAGATGAACTTGTAAGTTTAACTATAGTACCAGTTGTTAGAATAGATTTGTGCCAACACTTTATATAATAGTACTGTAACTAGGTAACCTTTATTTCTAGGTATATATGGCGGATCTGTTTCTGACTAATAAGCTAAGTAGCGCTCAGCTTAAGCAACACGTGCGTATTGATGCGCGTAAAATATTTTGCTAGATCGTTTTTGGTGCCTGCACGACAGTCTTGTTAAACCGAATAGCCGCTGTTTTATCCAAATGCTCAAAAAAATTCAGGCTTTTACATCTAGAGACACTCTGCCTCCAGCCCATAAGAGTGTCTTTGCCTACAAAAATGCAGATAAATGTCGCGCGCCAAAACCGTGAATATGTGTTATTGTTGTGACTAGTCGGTGCAACATGGCCATTTTTTGACAAAAAAGAATACCAAATATCCAACAGAAAAAAATACCAAATACCGAATAATTTTTTTTTAAAAAAATTAATATATTTTAAATGCGTAAATTCGTTTTATTTTATAAAAGACATCGATTTGCCTTTATATAAATGTACGTTAATGTCTTAAAGACAGTTTTTTATCTTTCTTTGTTTAATTTGGCGTATTAATATTGTAATATTTATCAAAAAATAAAGCCTGCAGAGATTCGTCTTCCATATATTTGTTATAAGCTTTGTTTTATAAAAAACCTGCTACTATAAATACTCTTTCGGATCGAGTAGATGTTGGCATAATTGACATTAAGCAATTACGATATCTTTCATAGATTCTGATGATATCTTATTGTTACTTTCCACATTTTACAATCGAAAAAAATATCGCAGTAGTATAAAATAAAAAAATTGGTGATGTAAGAAATGCCAACGTTTCGTTAATTAAATCATTGGCTGATTTATGCTCAGCTTTGGGTAATTGCCTGTAACTTCACAATACGAATTTTCAAAAGGGTTAAGCCACGTAATTGTCTGTTTGGCAAACTCTATAAATTTCTTCTTTGTGCTGTATTCAATTAATTTGCTTTTGAGATGAGGGATATCTACCACTTTTAAAATATATAGTGCATAATATAATAAACTTATTTTATCGCGCGTAATATCTTACCAATAGGCTCTGTTGCATATCAAAAGCTACATAGATGACAATTTGTTTTAAAAGCTTATCATGTATGCATATTTGGTTTTCGCCGTAAGAATATTAAATTTATCAGCACTTAACCTCAAAACACCAATTTCTTATGGCTGCAAAAATCTTTACAAGTTCTTTAAATTGTTTATATTGTAGTGGAGTAAGATTATTTAGTTTATACATCTGACAAAATTTACTTATTAGAATTTCAAGTTTCGTTGATCTAACTAGCATTGTTATTAGTAAATTGTATCTAGTTCAATATCCAAAATAGTATAAGTTTTTTCTTCTCATCTCAGCGAAGTATTTATTAAAATTTTCTATATTTGTTGCAGACTTATTAATACACTTTATTATTCTTCTGGTTCTTTATAGAAGATCTTGAATTTTATGAGATGGGAGTAAATTGGCGTCTTCCCACATATCAACTTTTTAATTTTGCTTTCTATCTGTATTAGTTCCTTCACTAATTGTATCACTATTTTTATAGCTTTCAGGGGAAGAGTCTTCTTTTTCGTTATAAATATAGTTTAAGGATTTAAAATATAAAATATCTACAATTGCTAGATAGAGGCCATGATTAAGACGCAGGTGCAGTACAAAACCCATATAACTTTCTTTTTGTCTATGACGACTGCTCCTTCGTTTTTAGTCGCGCATACATTTATATATATATATCAATACTAAAACCATC
The DNA here is from genome assembly GCA_034694785.1 of Agrenia bidenticulata. Taxonomy (NCBI): domain Eukaryota; kingdom Metazoa; phylum Arthropoda; class Collembola; order Entomobryomorpha; family Isotomidae; genus Agrenia; species Agrenia bidenticulata. The sequence goes on from JAQFYM010007630.1 coordinate 7,499, forward strand.
TAAAAATAGACTCAAGTTCTTATAAATTTTTTCTACATTTGCCTTACCTGATTCCAATAATTCCTGCTGCAACAAATGTAAATAGATAAAAACAGTTATATTAAGAAATACTTTTGGGTGTGTTATCCGTCCACTCGTCAACACATATATTAAAACGTTGCCCTTTTAGTATATGGCTTTTACTAACCTCTGACTTTCTTTTTTTTCTTTTTAGAAATTTTTTAATTGTTTTTTTATTGTTTTTCTACTTTTTGTAAACGTGTTTTTCATACTTGCAGCATAACCTTGTATTGCAGTTGATGATATTATTTCACAATAACATAACCCGTCAATAACGGGGCACTTGGCAAGTATTTCGGGCAGGATTATCTTCGATGTGATTTCTCCATATTTACCCATTGGTTTTGTAGGATTTCTGCTTGCCCTACAGATCATACAACGGCCTCATGTTATTGGATTTTGATGTGCATCCGGTAATGATTTTATGCTAGATGTGCGTCAAATTTTATAGCGTAAAACCGTTTTACAGACTTTAAGCTGGCATTCTACCGTTCCTTGTAAAAAATACCAATTATATAGTTTTTCGACATAGGGGGTATAGAAATTAAAAAATAAGTTGGCAATGAATACTAAAACTGTTTTTCTTACAAAATTTTTAGTAGTCTTTGGACTATAATATTAGTACATAAAAGCAATAATTAATAAATTAAGGATTACAAAACAAAGAATAAGATAAAAAAAAATTAGCGCATAGTTTTATTACGAAAAATACTCGTGTTGTATCTTAACGTATTAACGGGCACCGAATATATAAAAATCACTGAAAACTGCCTTTTTACCGCCTAAAAATTATTTGTATGCACCCTCAAGTACAAAATAATATTGCAAAGCAAAAAATTTGTACTAAAAATACTATTTTTGTAGCGAATCAAAAATAAACACTTATGCTTAGAAAAAATTGTTCTATTTCATATGAAAAAAATTATTTGTGAATATTTTACGATTAATTATTTGTGAATACTTAATTATTCTTTCATTTAGTTATTTACAGTTTGATCGAACTTAATAATGGACAAACAAAGACCTGATGTCAAGAAAAAGGCATATTTATAGATATTGGCGCGAACTATAAGCAACAAACACAAAGAAAATTGACTTAAAAGAAACGCAAATGACACTGGAAAGAACAAACGCTAGCAACATGTGCAAAGGCATTCTAGGGTCGGTTCGAAAGTAGTGTGTTGGGGAAAGTCGGGTGTCGATTCAGATAGGTAAGAAAAGCTAAGAAAAGTACTTTTAGATTTTTTGGTTACAAAAAGCAGCATTTATAGGTTTTCTATGCACAAAAACAATTCTTGTTGGCTATGTTTGGTTTTATTGCAAACAAAAATGTTTTTTATTTTATTGGGTGCCGTTTTACTTGCCATAAATGAAAGCACCAGATAAGTTAGTCTACAGACGGCTTAAAAGCAAAAAGCGTGCAATCGACCAATGAACAAATCTTTAACGTTAATGATAGCAGTGTGGTGTACAGTAAACGAAAGGCAAGAATGATTTTTTGTGTCTGCGCTCAAAAAGGGTGTAAAAAGGAAGTCTGGGTAAGCTTTAACGCAAAAAATTGGTAACTGTACAAAGAACAGTTAAACTTGTTACTACAATTTCTTGCTTTGAAGAATTAACCTCTTCTATTTTTCGTTTTTCGTACAAATCAAATAGACGCTTTACGCATAAAATGACTTGGTTTTCATCGCAGTGGAAATGAGTTCGTGCAAAAAAGGTACTTCTGTTCTTGGATAGCGCGTTAGGTTTTTCTTTCTATATGTTAACCCGGTGTGATACTTGTTTTTATTACAACGAAAATACTTTATAGAAGTTTTTATTGCTTTTTACAGCCTGCTCAAATATTTACACGCATCTATTACATTGTATTTTATGCACAAAAGATATCATGGCACTACAGATTTTCTACTTTGAAGGGTATTTTCTACTTACCAATTTTGTTTGTCTGCAACGCTAAAGCCTCACATACGGTTTAAGGCGATACCATGCATAAAGCCGCAGGTTTTTTACTACGGCCTTTTTTTCTAAAACACATGCGCAATATAGTTTGTTCACGTAAGGTACGTTTTCTAACTTCAAATCTAAAAAAAAAAACAAAGCGGCTCAATTATTATTTTTTATTACTAAACTGTTACATCCTACATTTTTTTTACATGAAAAGTTATCGACACGCTGTAAACGACGCGTACAAATTTTAATCAATATGCTTTTTGCAACAAAAAATTGCATTACTAGAACGTCAAAAAAAACTTTGTATGGAAAATAAAAAAATAAATTTTTCTATTTACATGTAAAGGTGTTTTAAACATACAAACATATCCAACACGATCAAAGCAATTTGTAGCAAGGTTTTCGCAGTCAATTTTGAGCGCCTTGATTATCAGGATTTTTCTGGTCTAGTATATTTAAGAATAAAAAGCAACCTATAATTTACCAATGAGAGATTTTAGTAAAAAAATGGACATTTCCACAAAATAGAATAGCTTGATTACATTTTAAAGGTTTTCGAAAAATCAAGACTAACTCTTTTCATATAGCAAGTTTTTTTTTTTTGGCGGACCCCCCCCTAGATACAAATAGGATACCACCCCTGGCTGTAA
>JAQFYM010007631.1:0-10152 GCA_034694785.1 Agrenia bidenticulata
ACTCCACATAAAAATACCTTTCCATCGACATATGACACAAGGCAATCCCTCGTTGCCCACTGGGTGATGCCCCTCTTTAGTTGTAGTTTAACAATGGTGAGAGAGGGGGCAACAACAATGGAAGATCTCTTGAAATTCACTCAATTTTTAACCCAGATCCATCTCATTATTTATTGGATTGAATAAATTGGTGACCCGTGGGGGTAGACCATATGTTCGTCCTAGCTACTTCTAGCAGCTTGTTTCTGACATTTTCCCTAGATCAATCCATTCATCCATTTCACTTTCTTTGCTCAATTCAATTTCTTTTCACTTCAGCCCAGCACTAGCAACAGAAAAAACAGCAGTGGGGAAAAGTTCAAGTAAAGCATACAAAACTTTTCTCCCTTTCAGCTACTAGAAATTGAAGGCGTCAATAAAAAACTTTTCCTTATCAAAATCTAAGAAAATAAGTTTTCTCCGGCTATTTCCAAAATGAGAACTAGCTGGTTTGGCTAACTTTTAGATTAACATAGAATGTCACACACATACTCATGAGTCTTGGTCTTGTCTGTCTCCCTGTGCTACAAACATAGCGCTTATCATGTGACAACATCAACAACCAGTGCAGGTGGATACTGTAGGATGAAAAAAATTCCTTCAAGAAGGATGTTCAATAGATAATGCCGCCATAGACCAGTACATGGGGATATACACTCAGACAGAACATTTGCCTACCGAATAAGTTCTAAGGTCACCACCCTCCACCATGATATAGCCCAGGGATACTTTCAGATGGAAACATTTGCCTACCAAAAAAACTTTCTTAAGTGATTGGGTCACCATCCACTGGTACATGGGGACAGTTTCAGTCAACAAGGAAAATAATTAGATAAGGTCAACAATAGTCAATATCCACCAGTGCATGGAAATACTCTCAGATAGAAAAACTTGCCATCCCCAAATTTTATCAATTGATAAGGTCACCATCCACTATGGTACATAGGGATACTCTCAAATGGAGACATATATGCTTCCAACTTACAAGCTCCAATTTTTTTCCCCACGTGCTCCAATCCTTTGAAAAAAAGTAACTCACCGTCCCTGCAAAATCTTCAACAGACTGCCCCCATCATCATCTCAAAGTCCTCTGAAAAAAGTTTCTGGTCTCCAACCATCCTTTTGTTACTCCAAGCCCTACTAGTTCCAAAACTACTAATCACAATTCCACACACGCACCCCCACCACTTGCAACAGTTTTCGAACATATGCTCATGTTCCCAAAATCCCACAATGCTCAACGTCCACAAAAACAATGGACTTTCTAAAACCTGGAGAGAAAAAACGTTGAGCTCTTTCCCCATGAATTGGTCCACCTCTGCCAACTAGGAGACTGCGGGATGTAGACTCTTCTCAACTCTGAGAGCTCAGTTGTAAATAATGGATTTGGATCAGTTTGCGAGCTGGGAGTTGGTGAACTAGTTTCTACTTTCTACTCTCAGAGAAAGCCCAGCAGGGTCTGTCCTCTGTGCAGATCTTCCTTCTAAATGTTCTCAGAGTGTTGGCTGTTGAGTGAGGCGGGGATTTTAGACCCTGGAGAAAGGTGAGGATGTTATGCTGTTATAGCTGGCAGTGGTGGCTTCTTCACCAGCTACCCGACCCGAACATCCAGACTTGACTGTTCCTTTCATTTCATCTACGGGAGCGTTTTATATACAGACCAGAGATTATATATCCAGAGAGAGAGAGAGAACTTTCCCCCACCTACTCTTGGGATAGAAACTCCAAAGGTTCTTTTGGAGACTGTCAAAATTATAACTTGGGCATGGACTCGTATGGATCCATCTGCTTGTCTATCTGTCAGTAAAGGAAGAGCCTTGGGAGTTCAACCTACTTTTGCAACTAGTTTTTAGGCTCTTATTCTAGGCATTGGGCTCATACTGGGCCACAAAGGGGTGAGGCGCCATGGGAATGATAAACAAGGCTGGGGTATTTATGCATGGAAGTAGTGACATTTAAGGGGCCATGGTTGTGGAAGTACTTGGTATGGTCTTTCCTAGGATCGATACATTTTTTATGAGCCTCTGTCTTCTGAGAAACCTTTGATGTTGATGGGTTGGTCTACATTTATTTCGAGACAAAAACAAATGATTCCTGGGAAAGGAATAGATGGGAGTGGGAGGAATGATTTTTTGAGCTTTTGATGTTAGTTGGAATTTCAAGAACTTTAGTATGATAAAATGTGTCCTTGTGGTATTTAGAGAATCTAAACAATTTCGTTAAAGACGGTGGAAAAAATTTCAAAAATTTATAAAACCCGGATTTTAAGCAACATGTCCGCTTGAGCAAAAAGGTCGGGCTGAAAGGGGGTTTGAACCCCGGACCACTCACACCCAAAGCGAGTATCATACCCCTAGACCATTCAGCCACCGTTGAAGGTTAAGAGATTTATTAGCAATTTCATTAACAATGAGATTCTGGGCCAACAATTGGAAGGGTACAGGTAAATGTAAATGTGAATGTAAACCGGATTAGTTGGATTATAGATAATCTATTTTTTATTACTATTGACTGTTAACTACAGTTTGCATTGGGAAGTATGGAGTTTAGTTGAGTAGATAAAAATATATTGTCTGTAAATCGAAATGCCCTGTCGGCATCAGCCTTTTAGATTAATTATAAATCATCTCGTCTCGTGGAGAGCCCTGAGTTAGTTTGTGTTCCGAACGGATTGTTGTGTGATAGGGAAATAGTTTGTAAAAATAGCTACGAATTTGGTGGAAAAAATCTGAAAAGCCGATCAAAGATATCAAAGTTAAAATATTTAAGAGCAATGGATTGAAAGTTAAGGGATGCTAAACGGTTATATGAATATAAATATCAATTTACGTGTTGAGTTGCGTGTCGGGCTGCACCAAATTAGTTAATTTAACGTGCTGTAGTAAATTAATGGGGTTAAATATTATTGTAAAAATGTTTTTTTAAATTATAATATACTCGAAGGCTTTGTTCTAAGTTACAACAGATTTGCCATAATTTCACCGGCATTTCTTTACGACGGTAGGTAAACTTGGGTTTGGGTGCATTGAAATTCTGGAAGAATGGGCACATGATTTCGTTACAAAAACTGTTAGGATCACTCGGATCTCTCAGGGATTTCGCATTGTAAGCTTGTCAAGTATTATTTGTTTGTTAAACTAGTTGGTAAGTTGGTATTTAAATTTAAACAACTCCAGACATTCTTCATCCTAATCTTTACAACTACTTATAAAAAAGTTCAAGAATTTATGCTGCATCTGTAGAGCAAGGGTCAATCGTCATGACCTCTTAGCCTCTGCCATCAAATTCCAAATAATTTTAAACTGCACTCACTGCAAGATAACATTTATTTGAACTTAAAAACTGATAAAGCTTTAAGAAAGTTAGTCATGTGTAATGACAGTATAACACAAATAATATTTGTCCAGATCATTTACTGCGTACAATTTCCCACAATCCACACTTTTCCGCAGTCCACCATGAATAGCTACTCCTGCTTCTTTAAACATGATAAAGTAAGATTTAACACCAGAGGCTACTGGCCAACTGGAGATTTATAATTTTCTTGGAAATTATTCACGATTAGTTTACTATCTCTTATCTCTTAGCTTCGACCATGCAACGATATTTTTCACAAACATATAAAGCTTACAATTTTCCCCATGATCCATCAGTTCAAGAAAATATCTCGAAAACACTGGTAAACATTGCTATTTAAAAAATCAGCGAGTTAATTTCAATTCTGAAAGCATAAAAATGGGGACAGTTTCGGAAATATTGCAAGCCTTTATGGTAATACTGCTTATCTTTCAGTGTCACGCTGCCCCACATTTAAAAGCCGTAAGTTCAACCCAAGTTCTTGGTAGAAATATCTAATCTAGGAATTCAAAACAACAATGGAATTTATGGATTGAAACCAATTGATTATTGAATACTGATTTTATAGACAAACAATGGAGATCAAGTGAGTATGAGTTTGAAGTCCATTTTGAATCATTTTGACCACAGCCGAAGTCTTCTTGTAGAAGCTCTGTCCGAACAGAACACAATCCCCTTGGATCAAATGACCTCCTTGCACGGGAATGTCACTAAAGTTTCAAACGACTTGGAAATGCTCAAAGAAACTTTTGATTCCACACATTTGGAAAACCAAGAGGTAAATTATCGTGTACAAATATTTCCTATCAATTTTCCTATCAAGTCCCACAAATGTTAAAAAAAAATATCAGTGTGTCTGATTTTTCCTTATTAATTTTTTCGTTCTTAATTTACAGGGATTAAATAAGACGCACACTCTCTTGGTCCAAGTTCACGAGATCCTGGCTGATTTGGTCGTCAACATTGTTAGTAACATTTCAACCTTACAGGCAGAGCTTAAAGATGCGATACACGAATCTCAAAAGATCATTTCTGAAAATCAACAAGCCAGTCTCCTGAAGGAAATAAAAAATTTGACCTCTGCCAGCAATGCTGAAATCGCTAGTGGAATCAAAAAGAACATGGCACTGGTAAGGAATCCCGACTTTTAAAATAAGATTCTATTAAATTATGAAATCTAATTAAATTTTTCCTAAACATTATGTCAAATCCGTTTAGAACCCCAAAAAATTTTGAAATTGAAAGCTTATTTGATTTTATTCATTTCAGAATAGCGAGCAAATTGAGGTGCTGAAAGCGAACGACCAAGAACTGAAATCAGAAATAGAAGAAGTGCTCCGAGAAATTCGAAGTAGACCAAGCCCCGTTGAACCCAATGGAACTTTGACCTTTTTGCCCCTTCAAACAATCACGGAGGCCCCACCAGCTACAACATCCGCACCAACAACAACAACAGAAGCCACCACAATAATGCCAAGTTTGGATCTAGGCTGTGATTCTAAGAGATTCCAGTGTTTAAGTATAGGACAAGGGGAGCTTTACTGTGCCCCAAATAGATGGAAATGTGACGGGGCCCGAGATTGTCTGGATGTGGACGATGAAGCCAACTGTACGAATGGGGTTGAGCCAGTTCCCGTTGCATCAGCCTTAGTTTCGACTGTAGTAGCCCAAACTTGTGACCAAGGGAAATTTTGGTGCATTAGAACCCGAAACGACGAAGCTGTTTGTGCCTTCAATTTTTGGAAATGTGACGGGGAACGAGATTGCAGTAACGTGGACGATGAAGCAGATTGCCAACGGACCACAATAACCACAACAATGGCACCAACAACTACTCAGAGGTTGTCAGAGATGACTTGTGGCAGCACGGAATTTTTATGCAATTTTGATGATGAATTCACATGTGTCAGAAATTTGTGGAAATGTGATGGAGTTCGGGATTGTATCAATGTGGACGATGAGGCAGATTGTCCTGCTTCGATTACAACTGTCACTGAAGAAACCAGCACAACTAGCTCCGTAGTGACCAACTGTGGTTATGGGGAATTTCTTTGCCACTCTAGAACTTATGGGAGATTACTTTGTGCTCCGAATAGATGGAAATGTGATGGGGAAATCGATTGTTTAAACATCGACGATGAAGCTAATTGCTCGAAAAGAGGCATGAAAAGCCAATCCAAGTTAACAAAATCAAAATCTTTAAAAGCACTTGATTGAGACGGTTGGGTTTCGGGTTTCGGTACGTATATGGATATTCGGGTACAATTTACGATCGATTTAATTTATTGAATCTTTTGATTCTTCTGATAACCATGTATTTGAAAGTATCCAACTATATTTCAGGTGGCCTGTAACCCCTGCCACTTTTAAAGTTAAGTTTAGTGTTTAATTGTTTTTCATTCCTGATCAACTCTTAACTCTTCCTGACCTAACAATAAGATAAGAGAAGATTATGGATTAATAAAAGCCTTATCAGACTAACTCATCCCACCTTTTTAATGACTCACAAAGGAAAAATATAGTAAAACTTTTTTTTAAATTCTAAAGTGAATACGATATTACAAAGCTTTCAAAAAATTAATCGTAAAATTGTATTCAAGCCCAAAGCATTAAAAAAATCATAATGATCCTACTATCCTATTGTGTAACTCTACTATGACATTAAGACTCAAATAAACTCTAAAATCACAATGCATCAAAAACTCTAAAAAGTAACAACAAACATCGTCAGTTTATTTAACCTTGTACTTGAAACTAACTACAAAAGAATTCCTGTTTTTAATCGTTCCCCAAGCCACCAACATTATAAAATTGTAATTAATTTTAAAATTTGAAAAGCTCAAATCTTAAATTTTGAAACCCATTCGAAAAGGTCAAAAATATCAAAAAGCTCCGATCAAAACCGTGGATCGAAAATTTTTCAATTATGAAAAGGGATTCCTTGTAATCCCAATCCAAAAGAGGAAAACACGTTCTGGCTTAAAAGCTCATCAAGACTAAAAGGCTTATATTCCCTTGAATATAAAAAAAATCACATCAACATTGCGATTACGAGTTACGACTCAAGTCACTAGCTGCCTTGGGCACATTCTGCAACAAATATATGAATTTCTCTCTAATAGAGGTATTACACATGTACACAACTATGTACGGAGGTAACCTTTTCACTAGCTATATACACACTCGTTAAACAATCATCTGGTTTTAAAAGTAGTTCAATAGTCAATAGGGGCTCTGTGTCCACGATGATGTGGTGATTAAAATATTTAAATCCCTTACTCACACCTCAGGACAAAAAAATGATTGAATTTACTAAAAAATTAACTACTCAGATTATAGCTGTAGTTCAAATTGTAAGTTGACTTTTAAAATACATTGAATTCAAAATCTTACCCTCATTAGTAATAAATATTTATATGTTTTTTAAATTAAATAGATATTATCTGTGATAACAATTGTGACCCTGTCTGCTATTATGATTTCCATCTTTCTCGACTCCAAATATCGACCTTCGTCTGATTTAGACCCTTCCTTTGTCACTGAACTGTTTGGAACTAGCAATGCCCTCTCTTTTGGGTTACCTTTCGGTAAGATTAACTTTAAGATGATTGAAGACATTTAAAATATTTAAATAGTATGTAATAGCTGGGTGATCATTTGAATACATTTTCAGCCGTATTCCTCCTAATTTTGGGTATCATATTCAATCTCGTGACTTTAGACTTGGGAGTAGTCCTTTGGAATGCTGCTAAACACGTATGCCAAGTGTCAACTATTCCAATTGTTATGATGAATACGATTGTTGTAAATAATACCTTTGTCTCTATACTGTTTACAGAAACAATGGGCGAGGTGCAGCGATTGGCTTGTAGGCCAAAGCCTTATGGTTGGAATTAGCATCGTGATCTTTGCCCTCGAGACAATCTTCCTACCCACCACGATAATTTATGTTACAAAAGGGGTAGTTGGTATCGGGATTAATTTATTTTTCATTTGGAGTGTCTTGTCGTACATCAATGACCTTCGTCAGGAGGAGGACTTTGTGATTGCAACCGTGAGCCCCACGGAAGAAGGGTCAGCCAATGGTGGGTTTGGATGGACTTGTGAAATAGCACAGAATAATTTGGATCGACCCCCACGACCTGGGATTGAACTGCCGACCCCTACACTCCCCACGCTAAGTGCCAAAGAAACGCAGATTGATTAGTTCACCAAGTCTCATAAATTCATCGACAAAATTATAAACTAAGAATACTAAGATTGTTAAGGATAGGGATAGTTTATAGTAGGATTTTAAAATACAATTTTACGCATACCTTATCGTTGAGTTTTTTGAGAAATAAAGTGTTTATAATATTTTTTTTAAACAGGATGACCTACTTTTCGGTATTATTCGTAAGATACGCCTTTAAGTCAATAAGACCTTAATCTGAAGTAGGCAAGTTCAAATCTCATACTACAAGGAAACAAACGTGCTGTTATCACCGGCCACACAACGTAATACCAAAGATAAATATTTAATCATTCCCAAACCACGTATTATAAATATTTACATTGTTAATAAAAAATAATCCACGCTCTTTCAAAGACTGATGAAACGTGATGAAAAGGAAAAACATTTGATTCCTTATGTTTAAAAATAAACCCATCGTTCATCAAATCAAAGTAAACATTATGACTGGTTATTTATGAAACCACTTGTTTCCACATTTTAAGCTCCCCCATTTCTCAACAACAACAACCCCAAATACCAAGATAAATCCAACCTTTGACCTCAATAATTTTTTTGCTCAACTACTACCTACGCAACGGTATTAAACCCTCCATACTGTCCTTTTGGAGGAGCCCCTGGAGTGTTCGTAGCAATAATTGGCATCGACCCTTCTTTCAGCCAAACAGACTTAACCAAACCGATAAGAACATAGGCGTAGAAGACAATGTACACCGTCGATGCAAAGCCCACCCCTCGAATCTCAGTGTAAGACTCTGGGCCCCCGTCCACCCCGGGGATGATCATGTAGATTAAGGCCAGGGCGATCAAAACCCCTTGTACTGCTGACGTCACCTTTGTTGCCAATTTAAACGTAGGGTTCTGGAAAGATTTTAAAATAGGCTTATCTAGTTATCTGCTTAAATGACCTGTAATAAATAACTTAACTACAAACACATCTTGAACCAACTCACCTGTTCAGCGAAGGTGCGAACAACCCACAAATATCCGATGACCAGTGCGCTTTGTAAAAGACCAATATGGATTCCTAAGATACCGCAGGAAGCCAACTTGTCCGCGGACCCATCACCTTGGATAAGGGACCCTGGGGGCAAAGCCTGTAGCTCTCGAGCCTTGACGAGAAGCATAATTCCAGAAAATACCATCATAAAGTTTGAAACCTGAAATCAATCGTTTAAAATTAATGGACGCATTGTACAATGATTATTTAAATTAAATGTATGGAAATAATATAATTATAATTATCATGCGTATTACCGGGACCATGAGCCTAAGACCATAATAGTTAAATGCTCCTGCTGGGATGGAAGGCATTTTAAAAATTTTATGGAAATTTTAGATATATTTGGAAATTTTATATCCAATAAATTCCCAAGAATCAAACAGGTGAGAGAGCTCGATAAGTCAGTGATGAAATTGTTGGAGTTCCGACGAGTAAAGTTGATTCTAATTGTAAAACATGGGGGAATTAAAATCAAAACCTTTTCAATTTTCAAATCATGATTTCAAATAACTTAGGAAGAAAATAAATTAAATCCAACCTTATAAAACCAGTCAAGAAATTTATAAACACAGTATAAACTGGTTTTTTTTATAAGCACAAACTTCCCAGACACAAAAGTTGATTCTCATTGCTCAATGTCTTCTAAAATAAATCCACACTGGATCTTTGGATACAGAAATAATAGATTGTTGTCAATAAATATTTTAACTTCAGTTCAAGGCTTTAACCCCATTTATAATTAATTATTCATCATCTTCATCTGCTTCAAAATTAACCCTTTTAGAACGCCATCGAAACATCATGCTTTAGCCAATAATAAAATTCCTTAATGCAGTAAATATTATATAAATAAATACTCAATAGTTTGGCAGTATTGTAATCACACGTTTTAAAAAATTTACTTGATAATAAATTTATTTTTAAGGATAAGAACAAGAAACCAGAAATATCATTAGGCAGGGAGTTGCACAATACCCCATTTATTTAAATATTTATGCGGGATTTTGATTTTCAACTTAAAACTGAACTAAATAGTACAATTTGTGTTAAAAAGTGTGTACGTGTGGTAAATATTTTTATACAAACAAATTACAATTACTTTTTAAATAATTTAAATTAATTAAAACTCCTAACTTGATCAGACCGAGTTAATAAGGATGCTAGCCAATGGAGTTTTACGATGTTCGAGAATAAATTCTCTGTATAGATTCATGACTTCCGATGCCAATATGAGTAAGTTCGTGTCAATTAAATTATTAAGCTTTGCCAAATAAAAAACCACCACATTTTCTTCAAAACGGTGCTGAAAACCACGACCAAGTTATTCGGTTATAGGTCCCTAAATCCCTAAAATGAATATCCATAAAGGTAATGGCCATAAGTTATAATCCATAATCATCAATACCCATAACTAAAATTATCCATAGTCATAAATATCCATAACAAAAATTATCCATAATGTATTCACCCCAAAATTAGAATAGAATTTAACTAATTTAAGATGAGGATGATTGAACTGAAC
>JAQFYM010007632.1:0-10152 GCA_034694785.1 Agrenia bidenticulata
TGCGTGACTGGAATTTCGCCAGGATTGCAAAAACCTCTACGGTGATGATGACTGGGATTTTATTGATGAGGAAATTACTGATATACTACTCTATCTAGAAGGGGAATTAAGTAATTTACGCGAGAATCTCTTGTTATCTAAGATATTTTCCACTTTGATTTCAATCTTATAAAATTTGAATTTGAATTTGGGTCTAATCTAACTAGTTTGGATTACTTTGAGTCGAATGGATCTAAATCTTCAAGTGCATGTATTTGTATCTAGTGGCTCAATGTAAATTGAATCCAATGAGTAAAGTTTGTGTACAATCTTGAATCTAGTAGCTTACTGAATCAACATATTCTATTTGTTTTTTTCTCGGAAGAACTCCAAAAATTATGGAGTACATGCATGTTCTTCACAATACAATGCATCGATAAACCTGTTCTAAGAAAAGGAGCCAACTCTATTAAATTCTTCTCGTTAGCTTTGACATACTATTTACGATGATAGATTTTATGCCGAGTAGTTATGAATGAATTTCATCAAGCCACGATCACCAGTCTGCCAATGAGAAAACAACAGGACCGATTGTGTACACAAAAGAGACTGTACAGACTGTCAAGCTCAACCTTAGTCAAAAAGAGTGACTGCCTATTTGAATTTTTCACTGGTTATTCGATTCAATCCAAAGAATTTAAATGTTCTTTGAATTTGCACCACCGACATAGTAGGATATACATGGGAGAGTGTGGGGCTAACTATCACAGTCTCATTCGTGGGATACTTTGGACATAAAGTCAACAAACTTATCACTTCTAGCATCTAGAATCTTGGAACTATCTACAATCAACTCCCCTATATACTACCTGTCAATACAGTGAGTTCAAGACAGCCTATGTTCTAAACTGATGAGGAAGAAGGTTAGATCCTTAGATCGTAGACGCTACACTGTAGATGATGCTAGTTTGTCATATCTCATAATGATATTATAAGCCGGATTAGCTAGTTAGGTAGTTTTGACGGATGGAAACTAAGCGTTGGTTAGGGGGGTGGGATAAATTGAATAAAGGATGGGAAGTTGGAGAGGATTGATACTCCCTGATTTGAATTTTAATTAAGGGTTGACTTTGTTTCAATATAGGCTGCGTGTACTTAGGATTCACTTAGCCTGTCCGCTAGAGTTGTTGAAGAGGTAACTTTTCATGGAAGAATGTTAGCGTGTTTTAGATATATTGATGGAGAAATGCGGGCTGCATTGAGATCTTAATTCTCAAATTCCTGCTGGTCTCTTGGATTGTACTAAATAGCTTTAGCTTATGAGATATTTACACCCGTTAATAGTAATTTATACTAGAGATTTTTAAGTACCTTAGTGATGTATGTTTTCTTTGATCAAGGAAACAACTTGTATCGAATATCACAAGAGGATCTTCGATATTTATTAGGTTTTTTTGATGTGTACACTATCGCCAATTCAATAATTAAATGAATGGTGCTTAAAAGTCAGGAAGGACATTAGCATACTTAGAGCCTTAGAACTATCAATGAAGGTTTTACAGCTAATGGTTTTAATTTCCTCACATTCTTCATCGGAAACTGTCTATCTAATTATCTCTGTATCACAATACAGCACTCAGCATAACTTGTTGGAAAGTTTTAGTCTGGCTCAACAACTGAAAAAGTTGACTACCCAATTCCAAAAGACATTTAGGACAGGAAAGGATCATATGTCATAGTTATATGTATTGAGAACAATGTGCCTTTTCTTTTCATATACAACAGGAGTGAGTGGGTTAATTACAGCTTTTAATTGATCGTCTCGTCATAAAGGACTTGAAAAAAAAATTAAATTGCAACTTTGCCAGTATCCCTGCAGTTGTGAGATAAATTCTTAAATATTGTGAATTAAAGTATCCCCAGTTGTTTCTAACGCATTTTCCTTGACAAATTATAAACATACCCACACACCACACCAGCATAATTGATTAATTAATATTTTCCAAAAAGGGTTTAAGCCCACTAGTCTAGTAGGCAGTGTATGTAGAACAGTCTACCCACCACATCACAAAAAGGAAACATCTCAATCCGAGTCTTAAAAGCTACTTTGACCAAACTGGGTCATTTTCTTTTACAAGACCCTCGAATAAATTGTATTCCCCTTAGGTGGTAGGTTCCACAGCCCAAATGACAATTGAATTGATTATTTTCAAGTCCGATTAAGTCGAACTCTAACTGGCACTTGACAACTGTCGTTCGCTCCACTACATATCCCTTGCCCCTGAACTTGAACAACTCATTTGCAATTCATCTCGTTACTCCACGGATGTCAAGCCGAGTGTAACTACAAAAGCACTCATCTTGATCACAGACCGTTTACTTTGTCACCTGATGGAACTGACTGAAAAAACATGACATCTCCATTGATACTATCTCAGCTAACGACTGCCACTATTATTTACATTTGTCTAATATGCAAATTTATCCCAGCTTGTTGTGCTGACTCAAATTATGAGCAGAATAAATCCATTATTATCAACAACAAAAAGGGGATCGACACAAAAACCACCGGCGAGGAAAGACATGATAGTACTCTAGTGTAGTGTAGTAGTGGTACATATTTGCAGAATATGGTGGTCATCAAATGAAAAGGCATAAATTTGCACATTTCAATCTCTCTGTGACATAACGAACCATAACGAATGCCTTTTTTGGACCTTGAACATGACACTCAGTTAGCTGCGTCAAAGACGGTACTATGTCACTGCTTATTACCAAGACTATAAGAATTAGATGCATATTGCCATAAAACATATGCATAAAAATAAAAATGCATGCCCTTTTGTTGTTTATACATGTTACATTTGATTGTTGGACCTTGATTGTTACGCTTTTATCCCACGTCTCGTAAAGTCTCTTTCCGTGTACAATACGAGACACATTTGAAGTGTAATTTTTGAAAGGCTGAAAAGGCGCTTAATTGGATTTAATTCATCAGGTCAAGCATTTTTTATCCAGATTCACGACCGGTTTCAGAACCAGTACAAATAGTACAAGTTTCGACTTCCAGAATATACTAAAACTTTATAGGATTGAAATGGGAGCTCTGCGAGGCTTCCTTAGTTTGGGTAATGATAAATCAAGGCAAAGAAGTGATTCCTCCGTATAAAAATGACAGAGCCAAATAAGTGCATGAATAAAATTAATGTAGTCATGTGCATGTACGAGTCAGATTGGATTTACTATAGATGTCCAAGTTTGCACGTATTATTTATTTGATTTTATACGACTTTGGCTGCTACTGACTTGATTGCAGTTTGTATACAGAATACTCATACAGGGAGTACTGTTATTCTATGTAGGGTTGTGATATTTTTTTGTCATTTTTTCCTATTAATGCATTTCCTACTTTTAATAGAATACTGAAATGTTTTAACTGTCTTTTGACTGTGCTTTATAAATCTCAATGTACTTTTTCTGAACATGGAAGAGAAAAAGATGTAGCTTAAATTTACTGCAAGGATGGACCAATTGTTTATATTGTCAATATTGAGGGCACCGAAATAGGTCGCTCCGAACTGGATCGATATATCAAGCATTGGTGGATACGTAAAAAGAGAAGAAAAAGCGTACCGGTTTTAGGATCCAATTTTGCATAGTTTCAAAAGTTTTAAATTCAATATAATTTAAAATTGGATCGTCAATTAGACATCAAGTTACATTTGACATTTTCAACTTCACTTGACTAATTTACTACTCAATTAATCCACCCATAGAACTTCCTGGACACTAACAAAACTGATGACCCAACTGTAGTTGGGGTGTAAATAATTAAGCACTTGTCAACTTGTCCCACGCTTGTAAATAACAAATTGTCAACAGTGTATACACATTATCATCCCCATCACTGGCTTCTGAAACAGTTATTTTCTTGGGGTTAAAAATGTCATAATAATGAAAGGTATTGTACATATTTAAACTACCACACGACTTTTCAAATCCATTTTATAGCTACGAAGTGAGGAGTCCTGAATTCTGGTCCAAACTTCTGTCCCTTGGCTCCAAGTACAGAGTAAAATCAACCATAATACCAACAATTACCAATGCAGTGATTACACAAAAGCGTAATGCTTATGAATACTATAACAGGCATTTATAAAATTCTGCCCACTTATTCAGGCCATTCTATTTCCAATTTCCATGGCCCTCTCTACCTGTCTCAAAATCCAATTACATGATACAGGAAAATAGTCGACTCAGGTAATTTACACTAGTGACAAGGGACAACAATCAAGAACCCTGGAACGCAACACAGGGGAATAATAAATTGAATTAAATCAAAAAGGTTAGACAAGTATGACAATTGCCTTTCGATCTGCCTCCAACATCCCATCTCTCCTACCTTGACCTAACTTTACCAATACATTCCATGGAGAGAACAAAGTCTATAACCAACTTCTAATTCAATCCCAGCTCAAACTTACAGCACCGCACCACTCGTATCAATAAATATCTTTTATTGCTGCAGAGAAATAATAACAAAAAAATTCGCTTCAATAATATTATCAAACAAGTAGTGATCTCTCTTTATGACATCACTCCTTTGTGGACTGTAATTTGTAGTTTGTCCCCCCAAACTAAATCCTTTTGAATGTCGGGTGACAAAAGAACGGTCAACTTAAAAAAACTGGTGACTTATTTGATTGTGTTGACCACTACTCCTACATATTGCCTACTGTCACCTCACAAAGTCACAACTTATTACAAGACTTGGAGGTATCATTAAATATCCGGTTGAATGTCAGTCCCAGTCACAAAACTTGTAATATACGAGTAGAAGGAACACACAGACGAGTTGTCTCTCTTGACATGAAATTCCAACTGACGCTGAATGCTTCATTCATTTCATATCGCTCGTCGTATTTAGTCGAGCCGGTTTCCCCTTATATCCGTGATTCTGATTCTATAGATTCTAGCCCGATCAGTAGTAACTTTAATGCTAATGACAGCCTTAGTTTTATTTTATGCACTGCTGTAGGTATAAACTTTTGACTTGTATTTAAGTTCCTCACTCATACGCATACATTCAAGTATTCAATTATAGGATTTTCTATCCATCGATTATTGTCATGAGCCGTCCACCGACCCAAAACCAAAAGCTTTCCCCTTGGATGATGACTGTGTAAAAGCATGCAGTAAGAGCATATAACATAAGGTGGGCTACGTTTTGATATTAAATACATGTGTCCAAATTCCCGTGTCCTTGCTTTATCTCTGTAGAAGCTGCTTTCAGGACACTGAGGATTTTCAGATATCCGCGATGTTGCATGTTATTGTGGCCCACATTCTACTCAACATTTCTTATTTAGGCTTGAATACTTTTTGCATGGGGAAGAAGAACCTTGTTGTGCATATGACACAGGTAAGCTGCTAGTAGAAATAATTTGATCAATGAATCCAGGAGTTGAGAGATTTTATAAAGTTGGAAAACTGTCTTGACTGACTGGAAGCATCTCCTTGTATACTGCTTGACGCATTGACAAATCTCAAATTTTAATCATGATTTCTATTGCTAGTTGCGGTTGTTTATGTATCAGAATAAAGTATGAAACTATTTGATAGAACAGTAAGGTGGGATGGGACAAGGGGAAAGGATAGCCAGGATTTACGAATTATAGGTCAAGTCACGAACTCCAAAGACTCTAAACTCAAACTGAATGGATTCGACTGTTGCAAAATGTTTTGAGGATATTTTATTTACTCCACCACGTACTCACAAATAGAGTCGATTTTTTTATAAACTATCTGCCATCTCATTTATTGTAAATCGATAGAGGACCGAAGGGGGGTTAAGAAGATGAGGATCAGACAAATTGGAGTTTGAGACAGAATCACCAAGCACAAATTGTCTTCATAGTCTGCAATACTTTCTTTATTGCGGCTGTAACTCTGTCTGACTTTTTGGCCCAGGTGGCTCGGGTAGAAGAAAAAAATCGATTGGTACTTCTACATTTTTTGACATACATTCAAACGGACGGACGATGCAGTCTTGAGAACTTTCTTTCGAAGTATTTTTATATTTCTGAACTCCTACTAAATCTTAAACTACATAGCATTTTAAAATTCCTTGGAGATGCATAAGGTTTGATATTAAGCAATCACTGGCTGCTGATTTTGTTGTGTTCAAGAAAAAAACAATAGCAACTTGTCCCAAAACATAAACAGACTAGAGTTCCAATGAATGTTCTAAAATATTTACCAAGCTTATCAAATGATTTGGTAATAGGACGTAGGGCGGAATTTCTAGAAAACCAACGCTCTGCCTGAATCTGGTTGAAGGGAGCAAAATAATTTATGCCTAAATACTCAATAAAGTAAATCCTCAGCCCCGAGGCCGATAATAGCTCAGGTGATGAGTTCAACAAGTCAGATCTGCTAGCATTCGAGACAATTGACTACATTAGGAAATTTAATAGCTAAGCTAATCCATATATTATTATTTCATCCTGTTCCGAACCAGTAAGTACATTTTTACGCTACAGACACACACACACAATATCTGGCCGTACAGACATGAACCAGAATCCACACGTTTTTATTTCGCCGAAGAACAATGGAACAATAACTGCAGAGGTGAGTGGTGAGTCCAAACGAAATTATGCTCTATCTTCTCACCATGGGAGTTTTATTTCTACTATTCTTCTTCATGCAATTGGATTAGGATTAGATTAGAGGTCAGGGGTCACCTAAGCTTTTGTTCGGCATATAAATGTGAGAAGTGAGCAAAAAGCTTCCTTTCATAATCTTCTTCCCTATATCTTCAGGATAAGATTTTTTCAAATCTCAATAGTTCTAATATTTTTTCGTTGCAGCGGAACTATAAAATTTTTACTGAGAGAAATGGGATATGGGGATAATCTAACAAACTTAACATATTAAACGTCACCTGTAACATATATGTATTTGAATTGTGTCTTCTGCCCAGCCCTGTCATACCTCCATATTATTATTGTAATGAAAAGGTTATCTATGTCAATGTTACCGCTGAACTCGCAGTTACAGAATTAATCAACGAAAGAGTTAGCAATAAGTAAGAGCCCCATTGTTAAAAGTGTGACACGACGACACGAGGGATTGAAGAAAATAATTCAATGTAATTTATGCCACATTTCCTATGTAATTTACTTAACTGTAATTAAAACCCACGTTGGACCGATTTCATTTTCTATTTTCAAATAAACTACCTACGTATATTATCTTCTTGGGTCAAAATATGTCAGAGAACTTATACTTACTTTTCCCAGGCTCTTAATTAAGTAACCAAGTCGGAAGAAGGAGGGGATGCGAGTTGTGGGCACAGTCACAGAAAAGCTTTAAAAGGGCAATACTAAAGGGTTAGATATTAAGTACAGAAAAAATATAGTAAATTTATTTTCGTGTATTAATTTACTTAAATTCAGCATCTCCTTCCCTCTTCTCAAAGTACTTTGAGCTACTAAGCTTGAATGGAAGTCTATGGAGCAGGATATCCTTGAGTTTGGATAACTTAACAAGTTTTAAGAGCCGCAATTCTAACAACTCCCCGGCATACTGTGATTCACAATCTCCACATCTCCTCTCCATTCACCAGCAGTCGTGTTACACCATTAATAACTGTAAGCTGTGTAGATCTCGAAGATGTAAAAACTCCACGTGCAGGGATAAAAAAAAATGTTTAGGGAACTCTTTGACTTGTCTCTCAACACTTGGCTTGATCGGTTTTACTCGTCTTTCAACAGGGGTTTTTGCTGGCAAAAAGTATATTTATACGGATGGATCGGTAGAATAGCATTGTTGAATAGCTTGCTGAAAGCATATGTTTGCTTAACGTTTAAAACTTAGCATTGCAAACTTTTCAAAAACCGATTTTATAATTGGACTCACAGGTCAATAAAGTTCTAAGGTTTTATAGGTTCTACATTTATTGGAAGGCAATAAACTATGTGTTGCAATAAATCTTGATGTTCATTAAGAAAGCATGTTGATTACATAGCAGAGGAACTGAATCATACAATAAATTCAGTGCTTTTGAAATTTCGATTGCTCGACCCATATTTTATAGTTCTTTTGGCAATAAAATTCAAATTATAAGATTGTAGGATGAGCCTAGAACGCAAAGATGACTTATATAAAGGGTAGATCGTAGGAGACGGTATATAAAATTATTATGACAGGAGCATGATTCTTCACTTAATTTACAACACATACCCAACGATCAATTCAATTTCTTTCCAATCTGCTGAAAGCTTTGTAATAAAATAAAACACAAGCTCGAAAACCTGACTTACTTGACCTAGACATGCAAGTTAAGCTAGTACAATGCATGGTAGCAAAATAAATGTAATTTTATTGATCACCCAACTTTCAAATAGGAACTTATAGATGTACTTCTTCTTCTTTCTTTAAATTAGCTTAAAAGATTTCACGCCTACATCGCTGAATCTCAAACCTTAAATCATATCCAATCGGGTCCATCGTAATTTTATTCTTTCCCCCTTGGAGACTTCTTATCTAATTAATCTTGAACCTAAAACTAAAGCTACACTTATGAGTTCTTCAGAGTAAGTTTCAATTGATTACCGAAACCATCTGCCAAATGATTGACTTTAATAAATTTGCCTAGAAGTCAGTAATGCGCACTTTTTAAAATCTAAAATATTTCCAACGATATAAAACAAGATTGTAAAAGGAACTTTTTGTGGTTGTAAATTAATCTTGTCTGTTACTTCACAAAGAATTTTAAGCTACTTATTGCCAATACCGAATTAAAAATGTAAATTATCAATTATAAGTTGAAAAATATTTCTTTCAACTTATAAAAGGAAGTAGATTCTCATGCAAGTGCAAGTGGTTCACTAAAAGAAATAAAAACATGATACATGCTGCAGTCTAGAAAATCTATTCAAATTGTCAAACTGAATGAAGGAAGACGGCTTGGCTCCAAAACATTTGCAGTGTTAACATTAGCACCACCTACTAAGCCCTACGGACTGATAATGAGTCATTAGGGAAGGTGGACCAGACAGCAACTAAGAACTTCTTCCGGTATTAACTATGCCTAAATGGGCTTGGCTAAGAGCATCGAAACACACAGATAAGTTTTTTTATTTACAGTGACAAAGTGGATGCACTTATAGAAATCTACATATCCATTCAATCAAAGATTTTTAATGTTACTCCTGTATCATCTAAACTACTCAAAATAGTTGAAAATCCTAGATTTGTTTCCGCTGTCAAAAATGGGTTCTCACTCCTTAAATTGTACCGTCAATGAGTAACACCTTTTAGAGCCAATTCAGCTTCAAGCTCTGAAAAAAATTCACCTCAAATTATTTCACAGCTATCTGTGATCCCCCCAAATTCCACAAAATAACTTTAGAGATAATTCTTTAATCCCTCACAAGATTTAAATTTCAAGCTGCACACACCGTGTGAATTTTTTTAACCAGATGAAGACATCAAGTAATTACGCTAAAATCAGAAATCTACCTCAACATAACCTCTTCTCATACTCTGTGTTAACAATCTCCGAGTAACTTCGGGTCACCAAAGGTTATCCTGAAAGATAGGGCTGAAGCTGTTATAAATGAATGCTCACTAAGCTGCTATGGGCTAGTACGTGCTCTGTATATGTCCTCATCATTTTCGAGCACAGAATACGTAATTCGTGACTTAATTGTGGCGATTATACCTCGTAATCGTAAAGTTATGGCATTCGACTCGGTCGGTAAGTTCCTCGTTGTGAGTGTGACTAGTATTATATAAATCACCGCCGCTTTTCTTCTCAGTCTCAAATTCTGAATCTGTCTACGTGGTAATGATGAATTGTCTTCCTTCAATGTTTCTTGCAAATTACTGCGTGTACGTGCAATTTCGTCTTGTCGTATTTTTTTTTTACAATCTACAGAATTCATACCCCCTTTAATATTGGAAGGGCTAGAGGCATGAAAGATAAGGCCAGCACTATCTATGGATTTGTCATACTTCCAACTATACTAATCACAAGTTGGAGAATAGCAGGGCCAACATTTTAAAACTATGAACAGCAAACCCTGAGTTTTTAGCCCGAGCCAGGGCTTATGTGATCACCATGTCCGTCTGTCTGTCTGTGGACACGATAACTCTCTTCAAATC
>JAQFYM010007633.1:0-10151 GCA_034694785.1 Agrenia bidenticulata
AATACTTGTCTGCTATAATTTTATAAGATTATTTTGTTAGTACTTATGTTACAGCAGCGATAAAATGTTTGCATCTACAATTATTAATACTGCTGGAATACGGATCGACGTAATATTATTTGCAAATCAGCATGTAGTAATACAATCTTTAATTGCTTTATAAAAATGTTGTATTATCCTTACCTTATAGTACAATTAACCATTTTGTCGCGCAAAGTGCACAAATATAAGCTTTTATTTGACTTGAGGTTTACCATTTTCGAACACAATACTTTTGTTTGTTATTTTTTGTAGGCATTCCTTATTGACATAAGTAATTAATATGATTTATCTAAATTTTTATGGCTCGTTTAGACTGAATTATGTCGCAAACGACGTTTTTATAAATATAGACAGTATGCAGATTAACAATTTAAAACAACCTGCTAGCTAGTTCTTCCACTGTTTCAATTTTGGTAAATTCGTTAAAACTTTTTATACTGATGTTTTAAGTGAGGCCGTAAAGTGAACCTATGCAAATTTGATAACTGCATTTTGTATTTTGCTATCTTATTAAAAACCGGAATTGTTTTTTAATACGCAAAAGTCCGGGGTCTATAAAATGGTATGACCATATGTTGGTGGTGTTACTTTTATACACAGCTTTATTGTTTACATGTATGGAATAATATGGTTTATTTTACATAGCCAAAAGTAACATTTAAATTATAGACACAATTATTTTTTTCGGGAAAATATTTTCTTTTGAAATGTATATTTTTTACTTGAGTAACTGTTGTTTTTTATAACATCTGTTTATAAAAAAAACATATATTGATATTTAATACACAACGTTGATATAATTTTTGTATTTTTAAAAATATAACATAGTTTACAGAGTTTAACGGTACGCATTTGTTTCGTTTTATTAGCAATAAAAAATTTAAGATCAATATGTAACAGGTTTTTTGTGCGTATTGTTGCATTATATATAGCTGTTTTTATGTAGTCCGCACTTTTGGCAATTCCTTGTGATAAATGCGATCATGCTTAATTTATTGTCTAAAAATTTATATTTTCTGATCTAAAAAAATGCTTATTTATAATGAAAAGCTTTGTTTGCTTTTTATGCGTCTTGTTTATTGACAAAAAAATCTTCAAGAAATATTGTATAATTGAGACGAAATATATTTGTTTCCGCGTTATTTTAAACTTTAGCATTAAGGCTCCGACTTTTTGCAATCACAAAAAAATGGTAAGTGATTTTTATCAATGTGATTATTATAAGACAAATTTTAACACTTGTTCGACTTTCCCAATTTTTGCAATTGATTTGTTTTTGATGCAAATTTTTAACCTCATTCAAATTTTTGCATCAAATCTTTGCATTTCTTCTCACCCGCATATAAGGAGAAAAATACAAACAACAAACGAAGATAAACGAAGCAAGACATATAAAAAAGGTTATTAATTACACAAGGAAAGTGTAAATATACATTTAAAGGGTTGCCTCTATATTAATTAGCTAATAAAAAAATTTAAAGATCCTGTATATCTAAGCAAATCTTCCATATGTCAACAATGCTCTTACATTTTAAATAATATAAGCATAAATATACCTAGGGTTGCTTGCAATTTGTTTGTAGCATTTATACATGGTACTTCTCGCGAAATGATCGCTTAGAAAAAAAATCCAATCATCTTAAATGTAATAAGACAACATTTTATTCTTAAACCAAGTTTTATACTATTTGCTTTCTGACATTTTATCACCCGGTATTTGCACATTACTTTTCCTGTAAAATCCGGTTTATATAGATACGTAAATCAATAATCAATAACCATTAATTTAAACATACAATATCAGAGTATAGATATTGTAAACTTCGTATTGCAGTTTTAGATCGGTTTATGTAACGTGTTTGGCAGAATAAAAAATAAATTCTTCAGTGATATAATTTTGGTATATACGACTGTATTTTACATATAGTAACCTTAATAAACGACCGTGTGCACTATATATATCCTGGATCAGGTTTAAACACATTATCGTATACTTTTGTATATATAACTCATAATGTTGAAAAGGTCTACTTAAAATTAAATGAATACGTATATTTGAATATATTATACATTATAAAAACAAGTAGCAGTTTATTTTTTTGTTAATTGTTGTACTTTTGTACTGTAATTTAATGTATTATGGTATACTTTTTTGCACCCCTGTTGCAAATAATCCGACACTTACTTGGCATATAGGCACAAAAGGGTACAAAACATGTGCAAATATATTTTTGATACCGTAGAAGATGGTTTATGATGATTATATATTAGTAGACCTCTGATGGACATATGTATAATTCTTTAAACTGGTATATTCATCAGTGTGCTTACATTTAAACAACGCAGTATACCTATCTTTGCACAGGTAAACAGTTTTTAGCCAGAAACTCTGCAAATTTGTAGGTAAAAATACCAAAAACAAAAGATTGGATAGTATAAGCAAAAAAATCGTCAACGTAACATTTTACGTGAATATTTAGTTGTAAAAACAAATAAAAAATAAATCCAAAAGATGTAAGTATTGTTGATAGCATTGACAGCGTATGTACATGAACTTCGCCCCAAAATGATACCGTTGATATATATAAAACATCGTTTAAAATTTTGCTGTAATAGTATATTTACAACGGGTAAATATTCTTATTGGTATTAAGAAACAGTTTTTTTTAACAAAAAAGGTTTAGGGCGTGTGTTGTTGCAAAGAATGCTATTTTTAATACTTGTTTAATTGTTATGGCCAACACTCTGTAATAAAAATTACAATCTAATTTGTAGACCTGTCAAGGATGTAACCGTCTATTGACTGTGTGCAAATCGTTTGTCGTTTTAGGTTTTCTTGATGTAAATGTTTTCCCATGGCTTAAAAAAATATATACTAAATAGGTTTTGTATTGCGCATACCGAAAAAAAAAATTGCAGCATTTTGTGCGTCTATGAAGATAAACATTTACTGGTTTTTTTTTGCTGCATCACAATGTTTTGCGACTTTTCCTAAGACCATGTACAACAAAATTTTGGTTTAATGAAGACTTTGTCTTAGATGTCACTATTGCTCTTGCACGTACTGCCAGAAAAACGTATGACTCTAGGCAGCCGGCTATATTTTGTTACATCAAAAGCATTCCATTTCCCCGAAACGATCATTTTTACGAATTTATAAAAAAGAACTGTGCTTTGATACCTTAACAATAGTTTTAAGGCACGCAAATGACGCAAACTATTTGTAACATACGGAATTTGGCTGGAAGTTGTAAACAATAATTTGATGGTTATGTGCGCCTTTAAAAGTATAATTTTACGACATACTATTAAAAACACAATAAAAGAAACAAATTTGCAATGCATGCATATTGATATATGAGAGCTTCTTATTAACAAGAAAAAATAGATTACGATATTAAATTGAACGTTTTTTATTGGATTATTGTCTTTATAGTCAAATATACTTGTACTAAAACAGGTCAAATAAAGGCATAAAAAAATATGATTGTTCTATACGAAAAATTCCAAAGGATTCTGCTATATATTGACTACCTCTGTCTCATTAAAACAGTAGTGCATCATTTTAGTATGTTGGAAAAGGTATGGGTATATAAATAAATTATAAAAATGGTTTTATCCTTAAATATATATGTCTGTTACGCAGATAATATGCTTTTGTATATAAAAACACTTTTTGTGTTTTTTTATCATTTTTTTCTTTTTTTGTAAAAAATATAATTGATTATAATAAAGAGCTTAATTCATTGCATTTGAAGTAATTTTTTATATTGATATTCATTTGATTTACAATAACCGATACACGTGTTTGCACTTTAAAATCTTATTGATTAACTATAATTGCACTAAATTACAAAAAATAGACACGAAAGTTATTTTTATAAAAATTATGAAAATTTACCATTTCGAATTAATATGCTAACGATGACGTAAGTACGTACTGTCAATGTGTTTTTCTTGCGATAAATCAGCAGAAAAAACTCTTAATTCTCTAAGAAAACATTAAAATTTACAAGAATAAAAAAAAAGTCGTCGAAAAAAAGTAAAATAGTTATAAGACATTCAATGAAAAAACAAAATTACTGACGTAAAGACATAGCAAAAAAACTTGTCTTGACTTTGAATTGCAAAAAACCGAACTTATTATTTCAAATTAACATTATTTATTAAGCAACTAACTAACCGAAAAAAAACAACAACCTAAAGAAACCAATAATATGCTTTCTTTTTGGTCATTAGTTACTTAATTTATTGTAGAAGTTCTGCGCTGACAAAAAAGTATACATTTATCATTATTAAACGCTTAACCCGAAGATGCTGAAAAACAAACACTTAAAAAAAACAATTTATATTTTAAAAAATATAAATCAATAATAGATCTAAATGCAGGAGCAAATTTAGATTGTTAAAAATGGCGAATAGTCTACTGTTTTTAAAAAAGAACTTATAAACATTTTTTTTTTTGCAATTTTGAATATGCCCGCATGTTTTTTTGTATAAAAATATATTTTTTAGTTTTTCTTAAAAAATTTTACTTTATAAAAAGTTGTTTCCACCATAAAGACCACCATTTGCGAAAAAAGTGCAGTAATGATATAATGGGGGTCAGTAAAAAGTCTCCTCTTACCTCTGGTAGCCTCTGTCTTAGTAACATCCTAAAAAAGTACATTGTAAAAAAAAACAGAAATGAAATAGGAATGGAAATGGAAATAAAAATGAAAACGAAAATGAGAATGGAAATGGAAATGGAAATAGAAATGTACCTGGAAATTAAACAGGAAAAGAGCAAAGAGAAAGAAAATGGAAATGACAATGGAAATGAAAATTGAAATGGAAGTGTAAATGACAATGGAAATGGAAATGAAATGGAAATGGAAATGAAAATGAAAATGAAAATGGAAATGGAAATGGAAATAGAAATAAAAATGCACATGAAAATGGAAATGGAAATGCAAATGAAAAGGATAAGGAAAGGGCAGTGGAAATGGAAATAAAAATGAACAGTGACAATGACAATGACAATGACAATGACAATGGAAATGGAAATGAAAATACAAATTAAATGACCAATGAAAATGAAAATGAAATTATAAAGAAAATGCTAATGCAAATGTAACTGGAAATAACAATGGAAATGGAAACGGAAACGGAAATGAGAAAAAAAATAAAACGGAAGTGGAAATGGAAACGGAAAACGAAATGGAAATAAAAATGAAACTGAACATGGAAATGGAAATGGAAATGTAAATGATACTGGAAATGGAAATGGAAACGAAACGGAAAGGAAAATGGAAATGGTGATTAAATTGGTATTGAAAATATAAATGGAAATCAAAATTAAAGTAAAACTGAAACGATTATTATATATGCATTACAAAGTATCTTTTACAAGGAAAAAAGGCTTTATACTCGCAAAATAAGAAGATATAAAAAATGACATGATTTTATCCGAAAATGAAACCCCCAATATTTAAAGCTTGATAAGACCAAGTAATACTAGGAAGATTTGCACATGTAAAACCAACATATAGTGAATGACGCTGAATATATTTACACGAAGAAAAAGAGAAACTAATGCAAATAGTCGCACAATTTTGCCAAATTTTGCTAATTTAGTAGTGTCAACAACCGTTTAATAGAGTGATTGATCTTGCTTTATGTCGATTAATTTTTTCTTTTTTTTAATGTAAAATGCATAATTAGACAGCTTAATTTTTATTTAGTATTATACATATAAAATCCATTTACGCATATATGCAAAAATCATACAGCGTAGCGAAAACTTTATTTTGTTGCACAATATACCCTGTCTATACAGAAGTAATTTTTTATGACTCAAGGGGCTTATTTAAATATCGAGCAAACGAATAAGAGCGTGTATGCGGCTGAGTTATTATATATTATTGCGATGTATAAAAAATATCTTTCAAGCCAAAACAATATAAAATCGTATTATTGCATTTTATGTGCCAATGATACCTGAAAAAGTATTGGTAAAAGTAATTTGAAGAATATATATTTTTTATTTTGTAGATTAAATATTTTAAAACCCAAAACTGTTTACAATTTAATCACGTATTTTTTACTGCAAGTTATTTGCTTTTGGTCAAAACAAAACACAAAAAAAAATGACTTTTGTGCATAAAAAGGTGGAAGTGAATTTTAATATTACTGAATTTTATACTAAATTTAGTTAAAATATTTTTTTTTTCTAAAATGTACCTTTTTTGCACGCTAAGCAAACTTGCCTTAAATTCTGCTATAAATTTTAACTGTTTAGTTCGTTATCTGCTAGGATGTAACCGGCCCGGGAGTTTGCATATTTTTGTGTATCGAGTTTTACCTGCCGGTTACAGGTAATAATAGTTGTTATCTTGTAGACTTACAACGCAAAGATAAAGTGGCAGGTGACAGAAGTAATTAAGGCCCGCCACTGCATCGTTTTATTAGGTTATTTGTAGCATGTTTGTGCTATTAAACTCTGTAAAAATTGCAATACAAATATATACCCATAACATGACACTACAACACAGAAAAATATACATGTCACGTATGCAAATGTCCACAACTAACGATACAAATGTCATTTCTACCAGCCTCGTTACCTATAGCGCTTTGCAATACCTTTTTTATTACCATTACAACTATTAAGATACGCTACTAAATTTTCATCCACAAAACAGGTCTTTTAATTGTCACAAATACCCGTTTCAACATACATGGTTATATAAAACGTTAGAAAGCGTTTTTTTCTGATTTTTAAGGTAAACAAGCTTATTAGTGTATTATCATGGTAAAACAACATTAAACATAAATTAAAAAACATACACATACTAATTGAAGTATATGTCACACTAAAAAAGTAGTTATTTGCATTTTAAGTAGTAAAAATAACACTCGGCATATTGCTAAGTGCAGAAAATGGGGCTACAAGATCTCTGTATATTTAAGTTGTATTTTAAACATGCGATATATATTGTACGTAACAACATGCTGCCGGTGTACAACTTTAGAGCTGTATAATAACAATAAAAAATTACACTAACCGTATAACAGTTTTCTGGCTGATCAAAAAGAAAACTTTTTATAGGCAAACAATAACAAAAAAATAAATATATGAAAAACTTGTATGTATTTTTTTACTTACACTTTCGTAGTTGTAAAGGGTAAACAAACATATGCAGCGTATATCATACGAAGGTATATTTTATATATCATTGCAAATTCTTATATTAAACTTAAAACAGATACTCGTATTGTAAGTTCGACTTGCTTTTACTATGTATTTCTTAAGGCTACACGCGTTTTGGAAACTTCTACGCCAAAATTACAAAAAAAATGATTTTTTTACTTTTTTTATGTATAACGTATCTGACAGTTGTAAATATCAGAAAAAAATATTACGAAGGCAGTCGTCAAGTAGTTGCACTTCTATCGTACATAATTCGGCTTCTATTTTATACAAGCATTTATACGCTTAATCTAAACAAAAAAATAATTTGTTGCTACAATACACTAGATTATTCACACGCAAAATATGCAGTATAGTGTCAAATATTTTTTGTGCAATATTTATATACTATTCAGTCTTACATTTTTGAGTAAAGAATTTAACAGTTCAATAATTTCCAAACACAATTTTTTGACATGATCTGCGGTAAAAATTATGTTTTACACATTATATAGAGGGTTAAGTGCCGACCAAGTTGCCATATCTATATCATTTTCGGTTTGCGTAGTTCTATCGTATACGTTTTATACAAGACTACAAAAAATACTAAATGAACCTTCGGCAACTTAATTTTTTTGCTCGTAAACTGTATAATGCGCCAAATTTCATTGTTGTTTTTTTTTTCACAACTGTATCGCGAAAGTATTATACGTTTAAATCTTAATTTATAACAAAACAAGTAAAAACTTGTAAAAAATACAACTTATAAATGTATACTGGCGTCTTACTATCTTTAAAGTTTGCCTTGATCTTTGTTAGGTAGAAAAATGAGTTTTTCATTTGATTTTTTATATTTTGGGTAATTATAAAAAATCTGGGTTCGGGTATATGTTGGGTCTCGTATTTCCGTCACGTCTTATGCATCGTATATTCTAGTGCAAAAGGTTGCAAATTTTTCACAATTTACTTTATAGAAAAAGAATGCTCACTTTTTATGAAACATGATACGCTGGAAAAACAAATTCATACTATGTGTATTACAAAACCATTTTGAATAATGTATAAAATGTAAAATTATGTTCTCAGCTGTACAGAAATTATATTAACTCATGGTGATATTATTAAAATATTTTTACGTAAGTTTTTGTATTAAAGACACGTTAACAACATACTCCATTTATAAATTTAAAAAATTTCGCTTTAGTATGCAATAAAAATGACTTGTAAAAATATATTAACCCGATCATAAGTAACTTTTAAAAAAAATGGTAGCCTTTTATTACGTTCGATAACAATTTCTCCTATGATTCATATTTATAAAGAATGAATTGTATTTTCGGTCACAATATTTTATAGATATTTTTTCCGCAGACAAGTTTGCACGATATGCATTAACAGCCCAGTGATAGGTATCAAAACATATTAAATAAAAAGCCATTTTGAATATTCTTTTGATTTTACTTATTTTTAAAAAAAAATAATTGATAACATCTATTTAATGTAAGTAATCTACTGCTGCTATCTATCCAATAGAACAGTTATGAAGGCGCAAAATGCGGTCATGAATAGTCGAAGCAGGTTTTAAACATAAAAAAAGCAAAAAGCCAAACAAAAATAACCAAAAAATTATGCGTAAATATATGCAGCATAGAGCATAAAATTATGTATAATTGAGTATTTTAAAAGCAAGGAGATTTTTTAATAATCTGTGCTATTATACGCTGTATCTAGTTGTTCAAAAAAATAGATTTATCTAGACATATTATCAGCATAAAAAAAATTATGAAAATACATAGGGGCGAAATTTTTGTTTTTGTAAGCTATTTTTTTTCCGCTTTTTAGATCTAAAAAAGTTTGAAATGCCTTTTCTAATAATTTATAAGCAAGTTCGAAAGAAATCTTTGAACAATCTTATACCAAAGATTATGGTTCTTCATTTACGATTCTACTTTACTTTTATATGCAATTTTTTAAAGTGATACTGATTTTTGGCTCTTTTTTAATGTTTTTGGCCTGATAAAATGCATCTCTTTTTAATACAGTTTAAAGCTTGTCCCATATTCTCGTATAAAACAATATCCTCTTTATATTAATTATGGTCACAAACAATTTAATAACGTGGCTTTTTCTTGAATAAGATACGATTGCGGTGCCAAACTACTATAAAACACTTGGGCTCCGCAGTTTACACATCAAACCAAATACACAATAAAAAATACTGAATCAATTTGTCTAAACGGCAAATTTTACGATCAAACAGTTTGAATACCGTCCTAATATTTTTTGACATACAAAAAATCAATATAACAACATGTCACCGTCAAAAAGAGAAAAATCTACTATTAATAGAGGCAGGCACTAGGGCGTAATGAGAGGGAGGGGGCAGTAGGGACAAAATTTCCCTCTTTCAAAAATTTTATGTGGCAATATTAGAAAGGGGCGTCTTTTTATGTGCAAAAATATTTTCTACTTTAAAGTAAAATTGCAAAAATTTAGAGTGCAAATTGACAAAATACAATTGAAAATGCATTTTGTATGCAAAATTTTGTTTTTAAGCGTTGTTGCATAATAAGAGACCAGAGTTGGCAGTGTACCGTACCAGAGGTGTACCGTACCGCAAATTTTTTTGCGTACCGTGACGTTACCATACCAAGTGTTTTTTATATGATGTGTACCGTACCAGGTACCGTATGGTACTGGTACGGTACTGGTACTGTTTTGATTCGTTTGATTTTTAGTGTAATAAATACAGACAATGGGTTTATACGACATATTTTTATTATATAAACAATTTTTCATTTTTTAATAATTCAGCCTTTTCGTGTAAATTTGTATGTATGCTACTATATAAACGAACCCCACATATTTTTTTTCGCCACAGAGTAAAAAAATCGTTGTTTTTCATTTTTTAGTAATTTTTTTGTCTTTTAGATCTATT
>JAQFYM010007634.1:0-10150 GCA_034694785.1 Agrenia bidenticulata
GCGGGTAGCGGGGTACAGGTAGCGGGGAACGGGTAATGAAGCACGTTACGTTACGTGAGGGTACGGGTATGGTTAACAGGTAAAGGGTGTGGTTTTATTGTCTAAACGTCCCTAAAATGCAAAAAATGCGTATAAGAGATATACAAAGTGTATATAGTTTTTTCTTGCGCTAATAGCTAACAGTCACCGTCTTCTGAAGTAAAAAAAGAAATATTTACAAAAACAACTAGAAAAAAAAACTATATATAAGTGTAATAAATTTTTAAAGAAAACATCTATATTGCTCATAAACTAGCAATGCAGTACAAAAAAAATGTTCTGTATATCTAAACCTTAAAAGATACATTTAAAGTAAGATAAAGTGCATACATCATGTTGGGTTAGTAAAACATTTTTCATATTATTTGGACTTTTATTGCGACCTTTATATATTGTTTTATCAAAAAATTCACTCTTTTTTTATAAAAAAGTCATTTTTTAATTTTATTAAAAATATTTGTATTTTATAAAACCTATGAAGAGCATAAATGTTGTTGTTGGTTTACGGATGGCCTTAAGGTTGTCAAATGGTAAATTAGTCAGTATTTATATTTTGTAAATTTTGGCGCATAGAAAAAAGCGTATATTTTTTTGTAAATATTTTTTAAAAATAGCTTTTCAGCAAAACATGCGATAAATGTATTGTAAAATATGGATATCAAATTTCTGTGTAAATGTTGGTAGATTTAGTGAATGAATTCATTTTTTTTGCTGTAAAAACGGATTAAGTATGAAAAAGCCTTTTTAAATAAAATAGAAAATAAAAAAAAATACTATTGTATTTCTGTCTCCGCATCGTCAGGACGTTTTGCCGCAAACAATACAGAATGACAGTTGCGCCTCATGTCTATTTGCAATTTATTGTGATTTCATACATTATATAAATGTTGACGATTTTGTCATTACTTTTTCATCACCATTACATGTGTCTAAAAAACGTTATATTTTAGTATTTATTTATCTCGGACGACAATTATGAAAGTATGCCCCTGAATAACATAGATCATTGATCCCTGTGCCAAGTGGAACGGTATGGTAAGTGCTCGTTTTAGTAAGTGCAATAAATATAATAGGAGTAGGGTCTATTTTTGAGTTACAGTAACTAAAAAACTAGATATAATAGGTAAGTTCTACATGTTTTTTTTTTTTTGTTTTTTGTTACTTTTATAGAAACTACAATGGTTTTACCAGCATTTACTGACATATACCGTGAAGGACGTATTTCTCATATACCGGTTTTCGGGTTTTACGGGTTACCCTACACGTATTTTAGATAAATTTGGTTGACGAGTGCCACCCTTGAACAAAAAACCAAGGTATATTTTAAATTTGTATATTGCAATATCTCTTTAGCCTTTGCTGGTGTTTTTTATTTTATATAACTCTAGATTGTAAAAATCTTTGGTTTATAGAACTAAATTTCGATTTCGGCAACCAAATATATTTTTTTAAAATTTAGGAGTAAAACTCGTAGTAAACAAGAGCTGGTGTATTTTATGGTTCGTTTTAAGTTTCTATTATATTATGTTACATTAAAAGTAAATGACAGATTCTGTTTTCTTCAGGATTAAAATGATTTGGACTGGTCTCCAATTAGAGGTCTACATCATACCAAAAAAACAGATTGTGAACAGACTGCGGTTGGATCTGATTTATTGTCTGATGTACATAAACAGCAAAACCTTTGTCGCACTGTCATCAATTACGCATTGATTTAAGTAACTTCAACATGAATTATACTTTTTTTTTGTTTTTTGTACAAATAAGCATAGTCGTATGTGGACTTGCTTTTCGAACTCTAAAAAGTTACGCGCGTTACACAGAATTTTAAACATGATATTTAATGCTTATGTTATAAGCAAATTTACGATGATTTTAAAGATAAATTCAGCATAAAATTTTATATTTAGAATGCATTTATTACAATGCAAGTAGTATAAAAAAACGCGCAAAACACGTAGTTATGTTTTCTTTTTACATAAAAATTTGAATGTTTAGGATTTGAAAGAAATGTCGCTTTTTGATGCAGCAAAATATACTACGTAAGAAATAGAGAATGTGGGTAGTTTTTATATTTGCTTTTATAAACTAGCAGTGTGTTTTATTTCAGTAAACTAAAATGTATATATGCCATTTCCTTTTAAAACGGGCGAAAGTTCTACTTAGACATTTTTTATTTTTATTTTTTAACAACGTTTGTTGTACTTTATAACAATTTCTTTCTTTTGCGAACAACATTTACGCAAAAAATTTGACTTTTATAGGTGGACTTAATAAAAATTAAGTCAACTTATATCTTAAAAAAAGTTATGCTCTTGACATCTGTGACTAAATTAAGCATCATTTGTTACATTGAATTTGTATTTTGAACACAGGAGTATAAATAGCTTCAGCATGTAGAGATTCCAAATCTTGGAATCCCGGTCTTTTTATGCTTTTTTATACCGGAAAAAAACACGGGATCTAAGCAATAACATAAAAAAAAAAGATTTAATAATCTTTATTATACATAAATTAAATTATATTTATCATAGATGCTGTTTTTTACAAAACAAATTAGAATTGATGGCCTTATTAAAAACAAGTTTTTTTTTAAGATACATAAAAGGGGTAAAAATAAATGCTAAAATACTTGAAAGCGAACGTAATTTTGATAAACTTGTTTTGTCTGTTAATAATAAAAAGCAAACAACTTTTCAATTCGCTAATTATATACTAATTATGGGTTTTTATTTTGAAGTGAAAATATTGGGTAATGTATAATTTATTTATGTATATGCTATCTTTTTAAAAAAAAATCATATATAAATTAATTATAATGCAGAACATACTAGTATCAAAGTTGTATTTTATGTTTTATTTACACTCTCTATATTTTATTAATTTTTTTATGTTAGATAACTGTATATTCATAGCCCAAAAATAAAAAAACAATGGCTGTGTAAACACTATAAAAAGTCAAAAAAGCTTTAAAAATAATATGTAACATCATGGTTATAAGAAAAAATAAAATAATCTATTAAATAAAGATTATAAAAAACAATATTTTTTTGTTGCAAGAAAAGTATATCAGGAAAAAAGTATTATATTTTTATTACATATGTCATTGAAATTGATGTCATTTTTTTTGATTTAATTCGATGTCTAGGTTTTTACACAAGGCAGCTATAAAATTCAAATAACAAAAATTTTACAAAAACCCAGAATTTTTATGAATTTTAGGCTTAATGAATAATTTCTCAATGTAAGTCTATTATTGATTATAAAAATTTAGGCTCGGACTTTATTTTATAAAGCTTGTTTACTGCTTCCATGTGATTATAATTATTAAAACTGTATTACTTAACAAAAAAAAAAATCATAATACAGATAAATATATTTTCAGTTTTTTTAATTGACCAGATTGCACATGGGCAAATCGTAAATATTATAGAAATATCATTTTTTTTGGATTTTAGGCGTAAAAATGTTTCCTCCAGTAAACTCACATATCATAAAAAATAAAGCTGCACTGCATGAAGACACATAATATTTAATGCAATTCACGATAAAGTGTTATATATCTTTACCAAAAAAATGCCTTTACAAATACAAGAACCTCACATAATATGTTAAAAAATGCACAAAAACCCATTTAGCCCTAAAAAGTGAATGTATGGCCATTTTATTTACGGCCTTAAAAATTGGCGAAAATCACGGAAAAGATTAAATAAGTTTCGGTGCTTGTGCAATGATAAGTTAATCAATGTTGGGTGTGTTAATCAATTAATTGTATAGTTCTTAAGGATTTAAAAGTCAAACGTACATTTTATCGAAGAAAAACCAGATAATTTATAATTTTGCGTCTTTATATGTATACAACGTACTATACCTGCTTTTTTAGCAATACCTGTCTGTAATATACGTTACGAGGTTCAATATTTTATTAAAAGACATTAATAATAAGGTTGTGCATATGCTACAATTTAAAAATCAAGTTTTTTTTTTTTGTATTTTTATCATAACTTACACACAGGGGCGGACTAAGAAAAATTTTTAAGGGGGGCTAATAAAAAAAAGAGTTTCTAAACGTCATGCTATTTATTTTTAGCCACAACATATGAGTTAAAAACATTTTATAAAAAAATTTCACTTTAAAAAAAAAAAATTATTTTTTATTATGATAATTTTTTTAAGGGAGAATGTTTAATATGGGGCCCTTTTTTAGTGGTCCCCCAGTTGCCTATGCCCCTTTACCCCCGACCCCTTAGTCCGCTACTGCTTAAACACATGATTAAAAATGAACATACATTTATATAAAAATGAACATACATTTATATAAAAATAAAACCAATCATATACATTTTTCTTAGTTGTTTTTATATCTATGTGTTTGATTTTTTTCCTGGCTTTTTTGCTTTTAAGTACATGATCCTAATTCCCGAGATCCCAAAACGAAAAAAAATCTAATTTTTAAATCTCAGAATTTTCTGATCCTGGGATTTTAAACCCTAATGCTAACCAAAAAATACCGTAACATATTTTTAGGTTCAGAAGGGTATAACTTTTGTGGTTTTTATGCCGTTCATATTTTTTCATAATTTCATTTTGAAGAAGCGAAAAATAACAAGTATTACTAAAAAAACCACGATGTAGTCGGAACACCTGTCTTAACAATCGTAAAATGAAAAAAGTTTAATAAAATCAAACATCCTAGTCGTTTAATTTATAATGCTTTTAATAAAGTACGCAAATTATGAAATAGCATATATGAAACTTTTATATCAATAAAAAATTACCGTTTTTAAATTTAAGGGCGTGTCTTTATTGTAAAAAGAAAACTTTATTAAAGAAATCGAGCCCTTTAAAAGGAATCGGGCTCTTTTTTACAGCCATAAAATCGATTTCTATACATAACCACGTCCTCACTAATTACTAAGGCGAACCATAAACTCACTAAAAACATGCCATGTGTTGACATTTATAAAAAAAATGCATTTTTATGCTTTTATAAACTAAAAGTTATATTAAGATTCACTAAGATCTCGAAATTTTTATTTTTCTATCATAAAACATGATAAATTTATTTATAATTAAAATTATAGATAAAAAACCTAAAAGACTTGTCAAAAATAATTTTTTTTCTAGTACGAACGCATTTAAAAATGCTTTTAAACTATAAAACATTCTTTTAATGACATTTTGCTTGGTTTTGAACTCAAAAATGCTTTTTGGTCGTTCTACTTAATAACATTAATAAATCTATTACAAGGCTATAAAAAAGAAATCAATTCCTTTCCGTGGAATCGTTTTTTTTAAATCTTTAGTTTACACAAGATACACGCCCTAAAGTCTCTTTTTAGTAAAGTAAATTTTGCTTCCAGTTAAATTTTCATATCATGTCTAATGATTTATTCAACCAAAACACACATTAATTATTTGTTGTGGGCTTATTATTAAAAAAATAGCATAAAAATTATGAAATACAATCTGGCATTCGTTTTGTATATTTCTCTCTCTCTGGAAAGTAGATTCTTACAGAATGCGGGAGTTCCGCACAGTGAAATGCCCGACGGCAACCCCCTCGTACTATTTAATAGAAGTCCCGATAATCCAATACCAAATGAATTGACAGTTATAAAGAAATATACAATGTTGCCATTGAATCTACCAAATAAAAAGAATGTTGTAGACAATGTTCCTGGACCGGAAAAAAGTATTAGTAAAATAGTGCAAAAAAATGATAGAACAGAATTGAAGATTCCAACCATAAATACCATACAAGGTTCCAATAAAATTGAAAACTGTAATATTAAAGATACTAGGATCAATGAGACAGATAAAAGCGATACAAAAGAATCCTGTCAAAATATAATTGGCAAGGAAAACTCATTTATGAAAACAAATATCTATAACCATTTATATAATAGTTGTAAGGAAACACCCAAAAAGAATATCAACAAAAAACAGTCGCCTAAATTCTCATCACGTAAATATAGCGAACATAAAAATGATTTAACATTTAATGGGCACAATCAAGACGAATCTAAAAATAACGATGATCAAACATTACCAGGCAAGTTCAGCACAGGTTTCAAGAATAATGTTTATCCTGATATTAAAAGAAACCCACCCCTTTTGGTTTCTTACCGAACTGAAAGTGAAAGTATTTCTTCAAGTCAAGGCAGTACTTACCGATTTGATACCACCATGAACTCAAATAACCCCAAATTGAATAGTTATAATTCGAAGAACTATAGTTATTTGCACTTAATTGATAAAAATATTGGGGACCAGGAAAGATATTTGACAGATAAGAAAAAGGAAATAGGAAAAATATGTGTAAAATTGCCACTTGAGAAAAGAGATAAATATAAAACTAATGCCCCTATAAAAATTAAACGCTCAAAACATGCAACTTTAGGGTTTTTCAAATCAAGAAAATCGACAAAAGAAAATAAGAAAAAAAGGTTGTTCGAATTTGATAGCCAGGATTATAATAACAAAGTAGAAATAAAGGGCGATTCAATTATTGCAAGGGATGAAATAAAGATCCCGCTTAAAAATAAGACCACATACACATTTAAAACTAGTGGGAATGATAATATTCTAAATAACATGAGATCAATAAAATATGGAGCACCAGCTACAATGGAAAATGAATCATGCTTGGGGAATAATACTAGTCAGAAGAAAGGCAAGAAAAATAGCACACAAAACGAAGGCGAGAAAACAAGAAATGCATACGCACCCTCTCCAAACAGCATTATAAAATCAACGATGTTTAAAGGTTCGATATCACCAATGGATATAATGAAACAAAATAAAGAAATAACTGGACACACAAAAAATAGTATTGATAATGGAGATGCTTTGAGTACCGGCGATGCATTAGGATATCACACAACTATTAATTATGGACCACTCGAAGTCGATACAGATGTTAGCCAACATCTAGATCTTCATATAACTAGTAAAAATATGAATAAGGAGGCACCACATCAACAAGAAACAGACACACTGACGACGATTGAAAACAAAAGCCCCGAAAAACGCAAGACAAAAGGAAAGAGAACACTAGAATTGACAGATATTACCCCAATAACCGCAACTAATACATATTGGCCTGTACCCACAGAGAAAAAAACTGCGCCAAAAGAAAAGAGAAGAAAAAGTAAGGATAAAGGCAAAGAGGAATTAAAGGGACAACTTAAAAATGATCCAATGAATGTTTCATACGCAATACAGGAATTCATAAATAATGAGAATAATGAAGGTAAATATAAGGATTACAAAATAGAAAACCCCGAAACAACGACCCCATGGCACACGCAAGCGGATCAAAAAAACTATAAAGATAACATAAGAAATTCCATAACCCCTTTACTTACAAACACTGCACCAGCAGATCTGAATAATCAAGATGCTCAAGTAAATAAAGCAGAAAACAATAATGAAAAAACTAAAAAGAAATCAACTAATGGTAAAAAAGAAAAGTCAAATGCCAAAAAGAAAAGAAAATTAACGAATGAAAAGAGCAACAAGCAAAGGATAATACCAAAGAAGTCGGGAGCTAAAAACATTTACAAATGTAATACATGGATGATTGGAGTATTCGTTGCACTTATATTGTGAATGTAGCGAGTTAATAAATCGGGATAAATAATTTATATAGAATCATCCAGTAAAAGTAAAGATTATCCCCCATAAATTCGATACGGCTTTTTCTGCCCTTAAGTCCAAGCAGCAAAATAACTTCCCAAAATTTAGACAGATATGCCTCTAATATTTCATTTCATATATCTTTATGTCTATACCTCTTTTTTCATATAGGAATATTGTAAATAGTCAATCAGATTATTTCTTTATTCTTGCTATGTTGTTCTGATTTATTTAGCCCATGTTTTCTAAACACCTGTCATTAAATAGATCAGAAGCAACA
The DNA here is from genome assembly GCA_034694785.1 of Agrenia bidenticulata. Taxonomy (NCBI): domain Eukaryota; kingdom Metazoa; phylum Arthropoda; class Collembola; order Entomobryomorpha; family Isotomidae; genus Agrenia; species Agrenia bidenticulata. The sequence goes on from JAQFYM010007634.1 coordinate 7,961, forward strand.
CCATTCAAAGAATTAAGCTTACTTAACATAGAAGAGAATACTGTTCCAGCGAAGATGGAGACTAAAAATGAGACTATGGGATTTAGAGATCCTTTCCGTGCTTTATTGAAGAAAGAAAGTGCATTCTGGGCGATTGATGACGATGTAACCAAAGACTCATTTAATTTTATTGTTTAATATTTTATGCCCGAGAAATAAATAAATGCTTCCATATAGTTATGTTTGTTACTAATTAGACACCGAAAATTTATACTGTCTTATGAATGTTCCCTTATTTTATGTATTTTTAAAATAAAGACAAACACGGCGTACATTCACGAAAGTAAGCACGTTGAGCCAATTTTTTTTTCTTAAATTAAATAAGAACACGTAACTATAAATTTGCGCACTTTATCTAAAGTCTTTGCCCTGCTTACTTTTGGAGTTTTAGGTATGTTTTTTTAGTGTCATTTAGACAGAAAATACTAAAAAATTGTAATATATTTTTTAATAGAGTATTTTAGGAATGAATATTATGTTGGCTTACTATTAAGGTTTATCTAAAATATCATGGCGTACAGATTTTAGGAACTCTTGATTATAATAATCTTAATATTTTGCAATCCAGAATTTAGGAATCGTTAATTAAGATAATCTTGAAACTAGAAATCCTGAATTCTAGAATTTTCTTTGAAACAAAAATCACAAACTTATTTTTTAATTATAATTAAACGTAAAAAATATACTCATATTAGGAACTTATGTTTTAAGGGAATCATATTTATAGGAATTCTCAATAGAACTGAACTTTAGGGTGTGTTTTTTTTTACCATGTTAGCATTTTCTTATAATTTGTTTCGAAAAATTTATTACGGTATTTTTATACCATGGTTAAATTTCTATAAAAAAGCCATTTTTTTTACCATGGTAATTTGTTTATCATCAGCTGATACATGGTTGTTTTCTACCATGTTTATTTCAACCCTATAAAATGTTAGATGGATTATTTACATATATTTATTTAAAGAAACTAGCTGTGAAGGTAGCATAAAAAACGATATAGTATAAATAATATGAATTAAGCCAACCCACACATAAAAAAGGGGAGCTTGTTTAGTTTACATCTCCCCTATATAAATTTGGGGTGTAATTTTCGCCCCTTAAGAGCAAGGGGCGAAGTCTACGCCCCAAATTTATAAAGAGGATAATAAAACTAAACAAGCGCCCAAAAGTGTATGTAAAATCAAATTTTTCAAAATTTATCCCTGGGGTTAGAATTATAGTTAAACAAACCAAATACAATAAATTTTAAGGAAATTTTGTGTAAAATTTATTTATTAACTGAAAATGTTAGCATGGAACCAAAATATCAGTCCATCTATACTTCATTAGTTTTTCTCTTTTTTTTATCATGATAAAAATAATTGATGTATTTTCTTTACCATGCTTAAACGATCAACATTCTAACATAAAGTTTTCACTTTTTTTACCATGTTAAAAAAAACGGTTTCTCAAACAATTTTTTTTTTAAAATCAAAAATCTAAAAAAAGAAACAGTGAAATTCCTTAAAGTAAATTTTTAATATTAAAACGTTTTTGTTGTCAAATTTGTTTTTAATGTGCTCGGTGCCATGTTTTTAATCATTTTGATTATAAAATAAATCGGCTTCTATCAGATTTAAAACATCAAGTGTTACGCGTTATTAGGATAAGTTCGCTTAAATTTTCACAGGAAAAATATAAAGTTTAAAAATAGTATAATCAATGTCCCTATTATTACATAATAGCCATCCCTTGTTTTAATTGTAAAATATTAATAATAAAACGAAAGAACAATTTTCGAAAAAACTGTGAATTCATTATTGATAAAAACAAAAACTGTACAAAGATATATAAAAGTATAAAATAAAAAATTTGATAAAACTTGCAGATGATAAGAAAGCAAATTTCGTATTGACGTGGTATATATTATTAAAAACGTATAAAAAACATAATATGCATAATTCAACAACAACGTAATCCAATTCATGCAATATTTTTGCTGTTTAAAGAGAAAAACAAGATTACTACGGGTTATAGTGTTTAATGCTTGTCGTTTGCTATTAATTTTGCTAAATTGGGGTAGTGCAATTTTAATTTTTAGAATGTAAATATTTTTGTTAAAATGGATTACCAGAAAATGACATTAAGATAGAATGGCTTTTCGTTAAA
>JAQFYM010007635.1:0-10150 GCA_034694785.1 Agrenia bidenticulata
TCGAGACGTTGCCTTTTAAGAGACGCTGCCTTACGTAGGCGGCGCTTATTGATGACGGATGGGCGTCCTGGATGGTTCTTGTTTTCTGTGCTCCGTGCACCCTTCTTGAACCTCTGCCTTTCAAGAGACAGTCGTTGATGATCTGCCGGTCACTGCTGTCTTAAAAGGCTGCATCGGTTGCACTGTCTTTTAAGAGACAGTATTGATCAAAGATCAGATTCTGAATAAATTGTCGATGAGTTGTCATTATACTAAAGGCTGTCTTTTAAAAGGCCAAAACTCACAAACAGAAAGTATTATATATAAAAATATTCTTCAGAAAACGGGCTTTCAGAAAAAATATAGCTTTAATAGAACTGTCTCTTGAAAAGCAGATGTTTTAATCAAAAACGACAATAATTTCGTTCCAACCTAATAGTTCCCCACCCCCCTAATTTCGGGAGCTCAGGGTGGGGAACTATTTTAGTTCTTCATGGGGAAGTATTAGAGGTTTTACAGTATTTCATACTAAAAGGCCAAAAAGTACTTTGGTGAACGCGACAACTGACTACAGCCAATCCATGTTTCAACAATTGGATTTGAACAGAGAAAACATAAAAGCTCAATCAGGTTCAATGATGAGTTGCTGGTAGCAGAAGAAAATCGGCTCTTGGGTCGCTTAAGGAGATTCTGTTGGACGAAATTCTCGAGCTGAGGATAAGAGGGATGAAAACTAAAAGAACATTCATTTCAGGTCGCGCAATCTCTCTTGTTGAATAAAACGATATTCGTTTAAAAGCAACAGGAAATTGGGTAGTAAGCTTTATGTTAAATAGTCTCTCCCTTCGTAGAACCAAAAACTTTGCAACACTGTCCGATGTGCAGTTACTAACAGGGCCGTCAATTCTATGTGCTATCTACAGAAAATGCTTCCGAAAATTAGTTTGGGGAAGCTCTTATTGATGAACGAATCAGAAATTTACTTTAAAAAGACAGTCGAACCCAAACCGTTGATTTGATAGGTCGTAAGCATGCTATTATGAAATCCACAGGATCTTCATCCATGAGAATAACGGCAGTTTAGCTTTTTGAGAAAATGGAAGAAACCCCACTCCTTTAGCAATTCGTAAGAGTAGGGATTCACACCGTCTCAAAAGAGGTGCGAACATATTCAGTATTACTCAAAGTAAGGCTTGGGTTAATCAGGATTGATAGAATGCTTCCTTTAGTTGATACTAGTCCTGGTAAATGCACTATCTGGGATTCTCGTTGTGTCTACATTGCTGAAAGAGTGAAGGAGTACTGTTGGCAAAAAGGCATAAATCGGATTTACTACCTAACGGATTAACATCCTACCACCTTCAAGGCGATATTGCCAATTTAAAGATGTGGTGTCCAATTTGATTACTATCTGGAAGCATTCCGAAAGTTTGGAATACCCAAAGGCCGATAATCCCAAACCTCCTCTACCCATCGGACCGTTAATCGATGGATCCAGTGATGCTTGGAATGGGTTATTGACCGATGATATTTCAAATTTTATAAAACCGGCTTGAATTTCCATAAATTTGGAGGATTGGCATATCTCCAAATACGCCATTTATAACGAAATTCTTCTTAAAGACAACCTTATTGTTCAAATTGAACAGTCAAGTAACGATCAGAATGGTGATCCCATTGATCTGACGATTTCGACAACCAATTGAATAAATTGTGTCCCGTTATTTTCCACCTACCCGAATAGTAGGACTCATACTGTATAAGGTAACAGTAAGAAAAAGCCTTTATTACCCTCACATGTCATTTCTTTTAGACCCAAACTATTAGAAACTCTTTTAGGGTGGGCACTCTGAGAATACTTCATATAAGCTGATAAAAGCCTACCTTGATTGGAATGTTATGAATAATGCGGGCACTAAAGCTAATCTTATTAAGCAAGGTGAGAAGTTTGAATACTGTTTTATGGCACCTGGTGCATCTATCCATGCCTTTGATTCTTTGCTTCCCATCATTGTTGTTGATGGATGCCATAGGAAAGGCTGTCTTTTAAGAGGCAGTTATTTTTTCGGCATCTGCCTTTGATAGCGCTGGTATGCTTGTCCCATTAGCATATGCTATTGCTCCAATAGAAAATGAAAAATACTGGAGTCACTTCTTCAACAATCTCTCTGCTGCATTTCTGCTTGCTAGCTACCATAATCTTGTGATAATTAGTGACAGGGACAAAGGGATCATACAGTCACTCGCTACATCTATACCATCGGCACTGTCTTTTAAAAGGCCGTCTTTCACATTGAAAAGAATATTAAGGTTAGGTTTAAACCCACAAACAGCAGAGCCATTTGGAAAGCTGCAAAAGCATTAACAACCCGCAAATTCAATTCTGAAATGGATATTTTACGTTCTATCTCTCCCAATGTTGCCGCATACTTGGATGCTATTTCTCCCTGAAAATGGGCCTCTTCTCATTTCCCCGTGCCGAGATACGGGCATGTTACCTCCAACTTAGCAGAATCATTCAACTCCTGGATATCCGATGTCCACCATGAAGCACCCTTTGGAATTATGATTGGCCTTACAAGAAAAATAAGCACATTGATTGTTAAGCGCTGTCTTCTTAAAAGGCAGCAGCTTGCTTGATAAAAAAATTCAAAAAAAGATTGACGAAAACATGGCATTGGGCAGAAGATTGAAGGTGATCAAGTCTTCAACAAATGGCCTTTATGAAGTTCAGACTGTATTAATGAATTTCATTTTTTAAATTTGTGAAACCACGTTTCACTTGCAACGAATCCATGAACTTTCATTTTTTCCGATATTTCACGTGCTTTCTCGCGTAATATATCTGAATTGATTGGAATCCTATGCGCCCTCATCGACCCCAAGTATTCAAGCAAAGCTTCTTCAACACGAACATATCTGCCTTTACTTATTAATTTCTTCTTTATTTTTAATTGCTGTAATCACACTGTTACTGACGTTATCGGAATATTCATTTTTATGTTTGTAGTAATTGTAAGAACGTTTTTTTTCTTTTGTTGGAGCGGGATTTTCATAACTGAGCATTTTTCTGATAATCGAACATTTCTGATAAGTGAAAATCGACTGTATTACTAAAATAGTTGATTTAATTGCTGGGGCATGCACTTGCAGATTTGCCGATGAATTTGGATTTCCTTGTGCTCATCTTTGTGCAGTTGTCGATAGGCATGGAATTCCTACTCAACTAGTTTGCAATGCTGCATATAAAACTGAAAGCCTTCGCAATATTTACAACAATCCATACTGCCGGTGGATATAGAAGAATTGGAATTCGACGATTGCCAGCCACCTATATGTGTAAACCGTGCAGGCAGGCCTAAAAAGAATAGGATAAGATCAGTTGCAGAGAGAATAAAAACAACCTCCTATATTATCTGTAGTCGATGCAAGCAAGCTGGACACAATAAACGAAGATGCAAAGAAGATCAATAAACATTATTACTTTATTATTTTTTCTTTAAAATATTTCTATGCATGCATGTTTTTCAAAACAGTGTCCATTTTATTAAATAATTTCAAAAAAGTACCCATTTTATTAAATATCCCTTTGTATGTGGTTATTCCAGTTGGTCTGACTTACTGGTTGCAACTGGCAGATTTGATGTGGTCCAAGCTCCTCAAAATGTCAATAAGAGATTCTATAGACGAATGGTTTTCTTCAAACGATGTTTAGCGCATAAGAGGAGGAAATATTCGTCAACTACCAGAAGGAACTTTGCGCAGATGGTTGTGAACTGGGTGGGACGGAATCTCGAGAGAAACAATCAAGAAGTTTCTGCAGTGGATTTTTGGGTGCAGTGGAAGAACTGTATATTGTCAAGGATAGCCGCATGGGGCCTTTGTTTTTGGAAAAGATGATTAAAGAAATAGAAGACATGAAAATATTGGAGATGGATAGCTCAGAAAGTACCTTTCCAGAGATAGAAGATGAATAAAATTTTCCATTTTGACAAAAAATTCGAAATATCCTAAAATCTCATGTATACCGCGCGCGTTATACACAAAAAAAATGGATACGCGTTATACATGAGATTTTAGGGCACCTAAAATAATTCCCCATGCAAAAATTAGAGGTTTTACCAATAGCTATTCGTGAATTTCCATAAATAAACCTTCGTGTGTGACAAACAATTAATTCAATTTGATCAACCGCAAATGGTTTGTACGAGAAGAGGAAAAGCTACGAGAACTGTTGACGCGTGAATCAACAGACTTGATTATGATCAGTGAAACACATCTCAAAGATGGCTATAACTTGAAATTTACTAATTGTAATATCTATAGGCTAGACAAGCTATTTCCGATGATATGCGGCGATGCTTGAAGTGGCAGCTAACGTCAAAGTGTACCTCCAGTCTTTGGGTGCTGAAGAACCGTCTCAAAGAATCGAGTATCGACGAGATATCGAGGACGGGTGAAGAAAGAGGCAGCGTCATACGAGGTGTGAAAGTTAACATTAATGAAATTCTCCATTAGGGCCCACAGAATCCGATTCGAGGGGTGGCGGCAGTGTAATTCTGGTGAAGCGTAGCATCAGTCATTATCAGATAACCTTCAATAATAATAGTAGCATAGAAGCCATAAGTGTAGTTATTACGTTAGATAAGTATGGTATAGCCCTAGTCCAAGTTTACAAGTCTCCTAATAAACCTTTATCGAGACAGGTGTTAATATTAACAACTGTTGTAAATCCGTTAGTAGTAATATAAAGCGACTTTAATAGTAGAAACACATCTTGAAATAGTAATTACCCAAACTCTAGTTGGAAAATACTGGAAAGTATAGCCGATCATAACAATCTGCTGATTATGGACCCTTATAATCCAACATTACGCCACCAATGGTTGTAGCATAGACGTTCTTGATACAATAGTCCTCAAGAACGTTCCCTACACTGTTGTTTTAACAACTCTACATGAGCTTTCTTCCAATCATAATCCGGTTCAAATGACGCTTGAAGATTGTGAGCTTTGGACTCGGGCAATCAACAACAAATGGACGAGTTGGCCTTCCTTCCACACACACTTTGATGTAGCACTCATTTGTATGCCAACAATTAATAATGGGTAAGAAGTTAACGCGACTATATCCTATTTCGAAAGTGCGGTCTTGGAATCCTACGCGAAAGCAACTGCTACACATTCAAGATAAGAGCCAAATGTTAACTTACACACCTTTTTGAAGGCGCTAATTAAAAAAGGGGAAAGCAAAGAAAGATGCGCTGGCATGCTATATCCCCTAACGACAAAAAGCTGTACAACGAATTGAACCTGCATAACAACTTAAAGTGTGAAAAACAATTACATCACTTAGCACTACGAACGGGTTTCCTTGGAGAGGGGTGAAAGCCCTAAAACCAAGGTATACGCAATTATACCCTTGAAAAAGAAGAACACCATTATAGCATATTCAAATGCTAACAAAGTAGTTTTTCGGCTAAGCTTTCTTCCAGTGTATTTCTTCAGGTGATCATTGAATTGAATCTCGTGTTGCACACGTGTGGAGAGCTGTATCCACTGCTCCGGAAAATGTTATTCTTTTCATGTTAACAATTATGTTTCTACGTGTAAGGATGAGATAGTCGCTCTTTTCACTTCTTTAAACGTGAAAAATTCTGCTTGTCCCTATCCTATTACTAACACTAATCTTATGGCTCTTTTTCTTGTTGCTATTACCTACCTTACCTATATTATTAACTTTATTTGTTCCTTTTCTATCTCCCCTAAACGATGGAAGCAGACTGACGTCATATTTATTTCAAGGACGTTTATTTCAAGACATAAGAAGGCTCCCGACAAAATGTTGGTCGTCTGCAGCATGGAAATCGCCTGGAGCGCGAACGCCAAATACCTCAGGGTACTCCTTGGCAACAAGCTCACGTGGAACAGCCATATCAGCAACCTCATCCTGAAAGGACAGAGATTGACTTGAGACGATTTATTAATAGGAAAAGAAGGTTGAACCTGGGAAACAAGTTGGTCCTATATCGGGCGATTATTGAGCCAACACTGCTATATGCGTGCCCAGTTTGAGGTTACGCCACGCAATGTCATACCAAGCGCTTCCAAGTATTCCAAAATCGGCTGCTACGGATTGCCTCAGAGGATGGTTCGTTAGTAATGCTCATCTACGCAGGGACTGCAAAGTCTTGCCGATTGTGGATATTATTTTCGAGCCTTTGAGAGTTGCTTTGAGACCAGCCATCGTACACAAGAACGCACTGGTGAGCCAAGCTTTGGCATATGATCCAGATGCAGAATATAAGCACAAGCGTCCACGGAACGCTGTACTCGAGGCTACGTGATTGCAACCACCTATCCCTACACTCAGGTTTTTACCAGAGACAAAACAGTGTAGAGCTTCAGAAGAAGCTCCCCGTGTAATGTCACCGATAAATAATAATAATATTTCAAAGACTGAAATCTTCTATTAGAATTGAGGATTATCGTCCTATCAGGCTACTTTCCACTTTGAGGAAGATGGAAGTTGTCCTTAAGAGACGTCTTCAACAATTTGTTGATACCGAGTTAATCTCCCTACAACTTGCCGAGAACGGGACAAGGGTGTTTAGCATTAAGAGGGCTTCGGGAGTGGTCTTTTTAGGTGTTGCTAAAGCCTTTGACAAAGTGTGGAACGATGGTTTGCTGTATAAGCTAATCTCTTATAATTTCCTGTGACATCTATTACTCATTTCATCGTATCCAAGTAATAGTGCCTTTGAAGCGAAGATAGGCAAAAAAGATTGAGAAACAGACAGTTTTCTTCTAATTCTTCACAAGGTTCGGTTCTATCGCCTTTACTGTTTTCCATTTATGGCTGATATACCTTTTTCTGTTAATTGCTCCATTGCCCTTTATGCCAATAACATTATTGTGTACTCCAGTTTAAAAAGTGGCCCGTTATTATCCATGCCCCTACAATCCACACTCGAAAAAATGGTTCTACCTATGGCGAATCACGATTACTGCCGTCAAGAGAAATGCAATGATCATTGCGAGAAGGAGGAAGAAGCCTAGCAAGACTCACTCAATATTCTCCACTACGATTCCCTGGGTTACCGAAGATGAATATTTCGGTATAGGAATAAATAATAGACTAGATTGAACTAAAAATATTAGCTACATAGCAGGAAGGCTTAAAGTAGCTCTTTCTATAGCATCCGTTGCTTTGCAGCATCTTTGAGACAATCCTTAAGGAACAAGCTTCTTCCCTACAAAGCGGTGATTAGATCAATTATAACATATACTTCAATGATATGATCCTATTTTTCATTCGCAAATATAAAAAAGCTATTTACGAGTGAAGAATACTGAAGACTGTTACGAACGCACCTTGGTACGTAAGAAACAGTATCCTTCAAATACCTGTGGAATCGAATCTTTCAGACTATTTTTCGCAAGAGCGACAACCAAGGACTTTTCTAATTTTGAAAGCCACAGTAATAGTTTTCTAATAAGAGAAGTTAGTTATGATCCTTGTTACTACGAGGGGTACTATTTATGTATTGAGAATGGATAACAAAAATGATTGGGAGCGTAAAAACTTGTTTATTGTTTTTCAGAATACTCTCCTTTATAATGCCTTTTATGAGGCAATTCGATTAAACCAATCGGCATAGCAGTTTTTCCACTCCGAAGTAGGGTTCTCCAAAACATGGTTTTTGAATGCATTAACAGCTTCTTGTGGCGTCGGGAAGCGTTGTTCCCTCAAATGAAGACACTTGAGGGAACAAATAGAAATCATTGGGTTCCAAATCAGAGCTGTACGGCGGATGACCCGTCAATTCAACGTTTTGAGTGCTCAAATAGCTGGTTGTTTGAGCCGATGTGAACTCAAGAGACAATGGTGGATAATGATCCTTTGTCGGCGGCTCGTTTTCCTTATTTCACTGATGACTTTGGGCAAACAAATGGTTGTGTACCGTGTTTCCTAATATATAAGACCTCCCTAATATATAAGCCCTCGTCTTAATTTCGCAAAAAGGCTGAATATAAGACCTCCCTTTAATATAAGACCTCTAGAATTGCACATAATTTTTCATTCACCTAATCTTCCCTCCAAATATATTAAATAGACCCCTAAGATAGTACTCTCAAACAGAATACAACAGCATGGCACATTCCGTTTCAATTCCGTAACAAGACATCCCCACTTTGGAGACAGTTTCAAATCCCAGACAGATTATTCTACAAACTGTTTCATCAAAAATAATAATAAATACTGTAAAACCTACAATAATTACCCAGGCAACAGGGTCAAAAGAGGGGGTGGGGAATTATTCTTGTAGGTTTTACAGTAAATGTAGCCACATTCCCTCAATGGCTGGAAATAGCTCGCCTCATCAAAATGAGCCTGCAACTGCTTCAAACAAAAGAAAGAGCTATACTGTTGAATACAAGGTTGCTATCATCGAAGAATCCGAAGGCAAGAATCAAGAGTCGTTTTGCAGGGAAAAAAATCTTGATGTACGCATGGTGAGAAAGTGGAAGGCCGAGTACCAAGATTTGCTGCTCAAGTTAGATAATGGCCTTTCCAAAAGAAGGAAATGCGGCTCCGGAAATCATCCTTTTTGTCCCGATCTTGAAGATGCTGTCTATGACATTATCGTTAACATGCGATCTAAACGGCTTGTAGTTTGCAGGAAGGAAATTCAGAGGTTCGCTCTCGAGACTGCTGCATCATTTGGAATTACCCAGGATGCATTCAAAGCATCCAACTGTTGGATTGATGGCTTCATGGGAAGATACGAGCTGTCACTACGAAGGTCAACAACTTTATTCAAGCTTGAGGATGCCGATATTATCTCAAGGGCCCTTTCATTCAAATGCTTCATTGATTCAAAAAACTTGTCATCGTATCTGCCGTCAAATGTCATCGCAATGGACGAAACTGCAATTTACTTTGGCCAGGAATCTCAAACGACCATCGACTTCAGAGGAGGTACCTCAATTTCTATCCCATCAACTGGCTATGAAAGTACAAGAATAACGTTCATTTTGGCAGTGCGCTCTGATGGAACCAAAGTCCCACCACTGTTGATAATGAAGGGGCACCGTGAAACAATTACCGCACATGATGGTGTACATATGCTCGAAACTGAAAGGGCCTGGAGTACTCAAAAAGCCATAAGAAAATGGATCGAAAGAACTCTGCCGCTTTTATTCAGAGGCAGAGAGAGGTGCCTTATTATCTGGGATTCGGCCAGTACGCATCGTGCAAAGGAAATGAAAGGATATTTGGAAAGAAGACGCATTGATCAAGTCATGATTCCTGCTGGAATGACCACTTATCTTCAGAGTCTTGATATTGTCATCAATAAGCCATTCAAGGACAACATTCGGCTTGAACTAAATGATTACACTGCAAATCGAATGATAAGAAACGCCCGAGGTAACTTTGTGAAGCCGAGTGTGAGCGAAATCGTTTCTTGGGTCAAGAAGTCATGGGAAGCAATAACTTTAAAAATTGTTCGAAATTCTTTAAAGGCCGCCTACTTGGATGCAAGCGTGCCTTTTGAACAGTCCTACGTAGCCAGACATGAAAGATTGGGCCCTTTAATTCTTGAAAGATTGCGCACAGAAGTATTAAACAATCAGGTGCGCGAATCTGATATTGAATGCAGTGATGTTCCTGAAGAAGATGACGCCTCAATAGTTGAATAAAATTGCATTTCAATACTCATGTACTGTAAAACCTACAATAATTCCCCATCCTTTTTGACCGGGTTGCCTGGGGAATTATTGTAGGTTTTACAATAATTATCGGAAAAATAATGAATATAAGACCTCCTTTGATTATAAGCCCTCTCCATTGATTTACGGCAAATGGGAATATAAGACCGGTCTTATATATTAGGAAACACGGTAAAAAGAACAAGAAAATTTTAAGGGATTTTTTGCCTACATTAGCGGGGTTTTACTGTAGTAGGAAAAGCATTTATTGCCCTCACATGTCTTTCGTTTTATACCCTTAAGAACACATGATACAGGATTTACACGAAATATAATACATTTCTCCAGAAAATATAAAGGTTTTTTCCAATTAATATAAAGGATTTTTTTAACTAATATAAAAGATTTTTCTAACGAACATAAAAGATCTTTCTAACGAATATAAAATATTTTTTTAA
>JAQFYM010007636.1:0-10150 GCA_034694785.1 Agrenia bidenticulata
CCCGGGTGAAAAATGCCAATTTTTATATGATTTTTAGGCGCGATTTTTCAAATTGGGTGTTTTGTACAAAAATGGGGGTAAAAGCTACAAAATGAAGCGAAAAGTTACAAAAGGGGGTGAAAAAATCATTTAGCCAAAATACAAGCTAACAAATAAAAGTTTTAAAACGATATATAACCCGCTGAATTCGTGAATTAATTAGTGAAAAAAAAATGACAAATTTTTGGCCTTTTAAAACATACCAAAACATTTTTATACCCCGTTCTAATGCAACAGAAAAATTTTTTGATACATTAATACACTTGCATTTTGTAGGCCATGCAATTATTGTAATGTAGAAGCACGTTTTCCACTTACATGGATTTTTATGTTCACCAGTAAAGCTTTAAACTTAGTGGTCGCAATGCGAACTAGTAGAAATTTGTCTTTTTGCGAGTGCAAAACCAAACAATAGATCTTAAAAGAAACCAGAGCGCTGTTTTTACACTAAAAAAGCTCCATAAAGAACGGTACTACCTGGTTTAGAAAAAAAACAACATTTTTAGTAAGCTTTGTGCGATTGAAAGTTTTTTTAGACGTATATGCGTATGGAATATGGAAAATACCTTAAAAATAGCAGGTAAACTGAATATTTATGCATGCATACTATTAGCAAGCATGCAAGTTTGTAGCCATTCTTGCAAGACAGCATAAAGGTATAAAATGAAACGAAAAAACTATTTTTTTGTTGCTAAAACTTGCTTTCTTACTCGAAACTTTGTGAAAAAGGTTTTTTCCGTAAAGTTTATTAGTTCGTAATAGAGTTCTGTGCAAGCCACGTTTTTATTGTCAATTATTTTTGCTATTTTTTGCTTGTGGATGACTTTATGCCTTAAACTTAAAGTATGAATATAATTTGTTTTTTAACAATTTACGTCTGACATAAAAGACCGATTTAAAATACTTTGCTTCAACCGTATGTACTAATAAAAGGGTTTCCATTGTACCGCCATGCACAGTGTTTTGATTTTTTTAGCTCTAGAAATAAAAAATCATCCTTTTTTAGCCATGTGAAAAAATAATAAATATGTTTTTGTTTTTGTATATGCTTTTTTGTTTTTTTTGTTTATACGCATTTTTCTTAGAAATATATCTGTTTATTACAGTATATTACTATTTTTACTTGTTGGTTGATTTCTCCTCTTTTTTTATTTAGTGATATTTTTTCATACCTTTTTTCATAGGATATGATCAGAATTACAAAATTCTAAAAGAATCTTTACCAGGGTAAAATGCCAATTTTGATATGTTTTTTGAGCGCGATTTTTTGAATTGTATGTTTTTTACAAAAAGGGGGAGTAAAATGTATAACAGGTAAAAAATTACGGAAGGGGTGAAAAATTCCGAAAGGGGGTGAAAAAGTCATTTCGCCTTTATACTTTACATTACAACCCTATGATTAAAAAAATACAAATAAATAATTTTTTGTCCAACAGCATATAAATATCTATCATATTATAGTCAAAAAAGCAAAAAAAAAATACAGTGAATTTTTTTTTAAACATTTTTATAAGAATTATATCTAGGGTGTTAATATCCCGATGCACCAAAACAAGTATTTCGTTATAAATATACATGTATATCAGTTTTTTTAGGATTAATGTTCATAGTTTTATAAATCAAAAACTGACAGCAACCGTTTTTGGATAAGGTTAAAAAATATTTTGACTTTATGTAAATACCATTTCCAAGAATACTTATTTATTATAATATGCTTTGTTTATATGCTGATTACCAATCAGCTATATTGCAATCAAAATCTTCATAACATTTATTACCTGCCACTCACGTCATGTTTGCTTTTCTCTTATACCTGTAATTGAAACGCGCAAAATAGACCCCACAGTCACACAAGCATTACTAAGCTTGTTTTTTGCGCGAAAATTCATCGTTATCATTTTTAATAGCTATGTTAGGTATAAGTGATACAGGCGGGAACAAGAGGCTCTCATCACCGACACCCGTATTTTATTATTTTTATTTTATTTTTACAAAATATATTTTAAACAATGTTCTGATAAATATTTTCTTTAAAACTCTGCACGACTGCTTTAAAAAACTAGTATGAACTGGTATAAATTCATAAGTAATAACTTATGTGTAATATATTTGATTACAGTTAAAACACATATATACATAAAAATAATAATTAACACCTGTTTTTTAAAAGATCAAATGTGCGTAAAATATTTGCTTAGTACCGAGAAAAAGTTTTTTTAGATTGCATATATGCTTTTTTTATCATTTTATAAAATTGCCTGATAGGACTATATTTCTAATTATGAAGTAAAATCGTACAAGAAGCGACGTAACTAGAACATCTGCTTGTTTTATAATATCAGTAAAAGATCCACAAAGACAATTAATCACAAATAAAGAAGCTGCGCTTAACACTTGTTTCTAAAAACAAACTGATAATAGCGCCAAAAAACTTCTTTAAACCAATAAAAACTGATTATTGCTTTTTTAATATGACAATAAAATCATTTACCACTATTCATAAGTTTTTGTAATTTTTGCATGTACTTATTAAGCACCGAAAAAACATTACAAATGTATTTTTATATGCAATTTAGGTAAATTGCTTAAATAAAAGAAAAAAGAAATTGAGCAAAAGGTTTCAATAAAAAATTTACACTTAAAACGTATAAAGTGAATTTTTTTACAATAAATCAACAGTTTTAAAACATTTCTATTCAAAAAGGGGTAGTTTTAATGACTCAAAGTCAGTTAAAAGCGAATAAATGTTTATTTATTTTCTTTTTTTAGTAACCACAAATACCCTATCTTACATGCATACTATTTTATCTGTATGTTATACATGTCATAATCAAAGCTAACTTGCATTACTAATGTAAAAAAATTATAAAACCTAAGTGTATGTAAATACTGAACGGTGTTTCATTTTATACATCATAAGGTATTTTTAATATTGTGAGACAGTCAATTAAAATGTTAATGCGTTTAAAGGGGAAATATTAATTTATTTATCAACGTGTAAATGAATTTAATAATGTCAAAAAAAACACAGCCGTAAGTTTTTTACCTTTTTGCTTTATTTTCGTGTGATTATTAGGGCCCAGATTTTTTTTGGGTATTTTGCAAAAAAAAACCGGCATTGCCGGCTGAATTGCCGGTAAAAATGCCGTTTAAAATGTCGAACACTAAAATTACTACGTCAACAAAATCAGGTAGTTTTCCATTAATTTGAAGCCTTCATAAAAGTTTAGTTTATAATTTCTTACAATATTAATATAGTTTAAGATAACTTATAAATCACTACGTCGTAATAAAAAAACTTTACTGCGGGGTTATATAGTCAACCAGTACTGCATTCGTTAAAAAAAGAACATCATAGGTAACATTTTAGTACGTGAATAGCAAAAAAGCGTCTGTATTTTACAAATTATTCAATTCAAATTTATTTATTGTAAAAACAACATCCTGAGACCCACATGTTTTACAATAAAATTTCACAAAGTTTTAAAGATTTAACTGTTTTTTTGGCAGCGGTTGTAAAAAACTTACTATGTCTAATATTATCATATACAGTGGAAAAATACATTGAGAAAAAAAGAAATACCATTTACACAATAGCGTAAACAAGGTTTAGATATCCAAACAGTTTTTTTCATGTTATACGACTTTTTATATTGCAAAAAAATACATTTGAGCATTCCCGATAAATGCCCGGTTTTTACAAAATGTTCGTTTTGCCGGCTGTATAGAAAAATGCCGGTAACCGGCTTTTATCTGGGCCCATTGATTATACTCTTGATAATATCAATATCTTTCACAACTGAAATATTGTGGCAAGAATTTAAATCGCGTTGTCTAGACACTCTTTCAATCTCGAAATTTTAAAAAAAAGAAAAAAATTATATGATTATGAGCATCCATATATTTTTATAAGTACTCAGGTCAAATATTAACATGATGAAATATCGGTTCTCAAATTTTTTTTTTCAGAAAAATTCTCGAAATACTAAAATTAATTTTTTTTTGCTATACAATTTTGAATACTTTGAACTGTTTCGTTATCTTAAATATTAAGATCACAAAATTATGCACCCTGTGAAAAATGTCTTAAACAGATTTCAACCCCTTAAGAAAAAAATTTACAAATCATAGAACATACATATACGCCAGGATGTTGGTTCAAGGTTGGCACTCGTCTCCACTTCTGGAAAAGTTTTCTATCATTGATTTGCAGGTTAAAAAAAATTTGGCCCCTTGGAAGAGTAAATAAAAACTCCCACAAAAAAAAACGTGCAAATTTACAGAAAAAATTTTCTATGGTAGACAAAAATACTTTATTTTGGTTTACATGTCGTGTTATTCGTTGTCCCCTTCCCGAAACAAAAAGTCTGACGATATAATCAAAAAATGAATTTATTACTTTCCAAATATATGATGATATTTTTAACATAGATCAGAAAGATAGCTTATACTAGAATAACGTTTAAATATCAAAAACGCGCCAATTGTCTAAATTAACTTTCTTTTGTCACGGATAAAAAAATTGGCTGGCTATCTTTACGTACTAATTTTTTAAATTTACTTTTTTACGCAACATGTATATTTACGTGGATCTTTTTTTATGTATTCTTTGTAATTTTGTAGATTTTTTCACATGTTTAGCACAAAATCTTTTTTTAGGTGAGCGATTTTGTTTAATCGAAACGTATGTTCACGCCATTAAAAAGTAGACGGTTCGAAAAAATATTAGTACGGGTTTACTGACCAATTTAATATGTTATAAATATTTTATAGAATACCGTAAATGCCTGATAATAAGGCTTTTTTTTAAAAATTTCGTTGACATAAAAACCAATATTTTCATAAGTGGAATACAAAAATAAACTTTTTTTGTTTATAAAATGTGCTTTATGAGAAGGCATTAACGGTATGTGCAATTTTTTAGCATAGCGGATTTTGAGTTAATTTTATCTTTAAATCTGCATTTTTTGTTTCGATCATATTTTTTTATGATTTTTCTAAAAAAAAAAAACAGTAATTACCAGTATAAAAATATGTTTACCTACATTGTAATACGTTTTTTTTTTGTGATGCAAAAAGAGGAAATCAAATGGAACAACTGTGTTTATAAACAAAAAATGCTTAATAATTGTTAGCCAAACTATAACTTAAAATATATCAAATAGAAAAAGGGGTCTAATCCACAAGCATGTTTTTTTTATGTATAAAAAGCATTTGCTAAGTTTATTATGATTATACATTATAATCAGGGGTGGCACTCTAAATTTTTGTCAGGGAGGGGTAAAAAAAAAAAAAATTTTTTTTGACACTAAATTTAAGCTTAAAAGCGCAAAAAAATGTTAAAAACTTTTCTAGAGGGGTCAGACCAATATGCACCGCTATGGAATCACCCCTGTTCACGGTTCTATCCGAATGTAAATTCAACAGATTTTATGTAAGAATTACTAGTTTTAAATTTCGTTAGACAAAAAATTGGTTATAAAAGCTTTTATCTTTTATTTACGGCACAACTTCTTATTTGCGGTATTGCATATCTAAAACGTTGAAATCTTAAAAAATGCAAAGATATTCTTTTTTAAGTATTGGTTGGTAAAGAACAATCCTTTTTACAAAAATTAAAAAGTAAATGTATGTCATTTTATTGTATATTAGTTTTTATTTAAAGAAAACATGTACATAACTGTACTTTTTTTTTCTAGTACAGTTTTGGAACTACATAACATAGCATTCAATTATATTAACTTCTTACCAAAAAAAGAATTTGATAACTTCAACAAATTGCTCTTTCCATAATCTGCAAGTTTCAGTTGATTTTATATAACAAAGTTCATATTGATTTTATATAAATGAATCAAATATTTTGTAGAAAAAAAATTTTCATAAGTTGTTTTTCGGCATAAAATAAAAACAATAAAGAAATTATTATGGTTGGAATAGGCCTTGTTGTCACGGGCCGCATTTCTTCATGGCGGAAAAGACATATTTAAAACTACTTCTTTATTTACTTTTTTATTCTTTAGATAGTTTTCAAATCCCACTTGAAACTATAAATTTTATCCAGAACATATGTATTCGTATGATTAATATAAATCACCCTGTTTCATGCTATTTTTCTATTAATCATTCCAAAACTTTGTTTTCTTATTTGATAGCGTAAAAGTGCTTAAAACACGTTTGAAGAATGCAAAATGCACATCTCAGCGAGTTTTCTGCAAAAAAGCAATACAATTTATATTTTATGCCTTTTTAGGCGGCTTACATTGCCTATTACGTTGAATAACATCATAGGGTTTGTTGATAGGGATATCGCCAAACCTCACTTACCTCTTCTGTAACAATCTAAGCGGTGAAATATGCCTTGTAAAAGTTTTTTTGCTTATCTTGTACTTCAAAACTATTACTTCCCATTTTTTGTATAATTGTTCCTCCTTCTATAAACTCATAATCCTTCTTACAATTTTACACTTCATTTCTCTACAAGAACTACATCACCAATGTCAAAATCAATATATCCTCGGTTTTTATCTTCGAAGACTATTTCGTATGTCTCTTCCCACGTTTTTACCGCGCTCTTGTTTTTATTCTTTAGCGCATCATTTGGAGTCATGGTTACCCCTCTATTAAACGATTCGTTCTAATTTTTTATAACATCTTTCAGATTGCATTTCTTGCTTCCTTTTGTCCGTTTCAGTGCTTCCTATATAGTCCTGTTGACCCGCTTGACTCGTCCATTACTAGCGTGATAGTACGTATTGACATGTTGTGTGCAGTATTATTTTTCTTTGGTCACATTTTTTATAGTTTGTTGTCAAATTCACCCTCATTATCACTTTGCATTGCTTTCAATTAAAATTATTTGAATACCTCCTTTTTAAAATCTACAATTTTGTTTTAATCGAGAACAGTAGCTAACTTTGCCCATACATACTTTCCTAAATAGTCAATTATGACTATTTTTCGTTCTGTCGTGCTCATTGTAAGCATTTCAAATACAATAAGTTCACCTGGTTCATCGCAAGATATATACCGACAGGTCTTTATTAAATTTGTATCATACTGCTTGCATACCTGACACGAATTCAGAATTTCTTGCAATTTACTCTTCTTTATTTTTATTCCTCTTTATTTTTTATCCTTATAAAGCGACTTACGATGGTTCAGACTAACATGAAGTTGTAAATCCAACATAAAATATCATCACGACCTCCCCCCTCTGCAAACAACAACTGTGGTGTATTCAAGTCTGTATTTGTTTTTGTTGCTTTAGTACTACTATATATAATCTGATTGTTCATATCTTTGTTTCATTTGTAGTTTGCGTTATTGAGAAATTCTTATCATGAATTGAAGCTTAAACACAAGGATCAAAACCTCGGGAAAATACATCTGCTAGTACTAGTTCTGACCCTTTGCAATACGAACCATCATGATTAAACATTTCTAAACGTTCAAACCATATTATTTTTCGAGAACTAACAAATTCTAATTTTGAATTAAGCTGTGTCATAGCTTGATGGTCTATAAGCTTGAATTTTACACCCGTCAAAAAGTATCTATATTTTTGCATTGCCCAAAACGCGGCTTATACTTCGCGCTCCGTAATATAGTAATTTTTCTCTGCAGGATTAAGACTTCTGCTAATGTATGCTACAATTTGGTTAACTTAGCAAAAAATGCCCCGCCGTCGTATCCGCTTGCATCAGTTTCTAATTCAAATAATTTTTCTGGATCTGGAATGTTAAGTACAGTATTAATGTCGAGTTTATCTTTAATAACATTAAAAGAGTTTTCTTCATCCACCCCCCATATAAATTTTATTTTCTTTGGAAGTAATTTATCTATAGGCTGCATATTTTCCACGATTCTGTCTACAAAATGTCAGTCATAATTTCCTATGCCGATAAATTTCTGCAACTGTCGCTTTGTTTTTGACGTTGGAAAGTTTCTCACTCCTTGTATTCTGTATTGCTCTAAGTTGGATTGTAATCTGTAATACTGTAAGGCCATTTGTACCTTGGTTGCACAAATTATACTTTTGTCTTCATTTACTATCATTTAATATTGATTTAATCTTTGTCTTACCTTATTAAGATTATCATTATGTATGAAAATCTGCTCCAAATATCAATCTATCAACAATGTAGACTACACAAGCTTTAATAATAAAGTCGCGGGGTAATTTGGTTCATCACTCTTTGGAATGCTTTTAGAAATTTTAAACCCATGTGGCATTTTTTTAAAATGCATGAGTCGGCTACCTGTAAAAAGGCAGTTTTTATTCTATTGTGTTTAATCAAATTGATTTGGTAAACACCTTCATTTAAGTCTAGCAAACAAATTTTTTTTGTCTCGGAGAGTGTGTATTAAATCCATCCACGAGGTATTTCAAATTTATCCTATTGTACTACATCATTCGATTTCCTAAAGTCAATACAAAATCTCAAATGTCCATATTTTTTCTGACTAAAACAAATGGATAAAGCCATGTAGATTGGCTTTTCTCAATAATACCATGTTTTTCTAATTCTTCGACCAATTTGGAAACGTCTATTTTATCTCAATGGCTGTGAATCGGTCTACTCCAACACACAGGCAAAACACCTCCTGTTGCAATGACGCACTCTAATAATATTTACTCTTGTTTTGATTTACTTCTATAAGTATTACATAGTAGGATTCCCTTTTTGGACTATCAGTGATGTAAAAATTCGCCATGAATGTTCCCAGTGTCTCGTCTTTAACTAGCAGTTACACAAATCCGTCTGAACTAACTTGTGTACCGTAAATAAATATAAAAGTATACATTTCTATTTACTTTTTTTATTTGGGAAACATTTAAGCAAAGAACAAGTGTTTATCGAATGAGACGCCGCAGTATCACAGACGGCCGAAAGCTTAATGCCATTACAAAGTATGTACCTGATAGGCACGCTTTTATTTTATTCGATATTTTCAATTGAATTGATTTTTTTTGATGACCAGCTACTTGCATAGTGCCCATATTTATTACACTCATAAAACCTCACACCTTCATAATGCCTAGTTGCTGGGGTTTTAATATTAATGCTTGCGTTGAAATATTACACCATGTGTAATTTCCGTTACTCTCTGTTTTCTTTTTAGGTCTTCAAATTCCTCACAACTTTAATTAATTTCTGTAACGAGTTTGCACCTCCAAAAAGTAACATCTGCAAATTCTGTGGGAGTTGAAAAGACCTTAGATGCTTCATAATCTTTTCTTCGATTATATTTCTGTGCGAAGCCCATTCTTGGATTCTTTTAAAGTATGCACTTTAACTTTTATCTATAGTTTTTTTACGCTTCGCAAAGCTTGTCCACTGCAGTATGCTGTTACTGAGTCCTTTTATTCTTTATATGTTTCTGGATTTGCATATTTCTGTACTAAACTAAAGTGCCAATCTCTCATTTCTTTGTACAATTGTTTAATCACATCATTTATTTTTCCTCGTACAGATTACTTCTCAAAATTTTTTTCACCTGCAAATAGATACAATTCTAAACGGATGTCTTTTTCCTGTTTATTTTTTTCGAAATATTTGCTGCGTTCTCAGCTCTCTTGAATTTTCTCTTGACGTAAAATCACTTTTTAGTGAACGCGCTGTTTGGTAAGATGTATCCAGGATTGCAGAATTATCGTTTAATGCTTTTTCATTGAGGTTTGAATAGGGCGTGTTTCCACGGGCTGCATTTCATCGAGGC
The DNA here is from genome assembly GCA_034694785.1 of Agrenia bidenticulata. Taxonomy (NCBI): domain Eukaryota; kingdom Metazoa; phylum Arthropoda; class Collembola; order Entomobryomorpha; family Isotomidae; genus Agrenia; species Agrenia bidenticulata. The sequence goes on from JAQFYM010007636.1 coordinate 9,760, forward strand.
GGTAAAAACATGTTTAAAACTACTTTTATATTTACTTTCTTATTTTTATATAGTTTTCAAATCCCACTTAAAACTAATTAATTCATCAAGAACATTTTTAATCTTATGATTAATATAAATTACCCTGTTTCAGGCTATTATTCAATAAAACGTCTCAAAACCTAGATGTCTTTTTTTGATAGCGTTTTAAGTGCTTTAACACGTTTTGAATAATGCAAAATGCACATCTCAGCGAGTTCTATATAAATATGCCTTGAGATTCTTATGTTTTGCCTTTTATAGGCGGCTTACGCCGCTTATTAGGTTGAATATCATTGTAGGGTCTGTTATTAGGGATATCGCCAAACCCAACTATTACAACAACAATAATTTTTTTTAATATAAAAATGTT
>JAQFYM010007637.1:0-10148 GCA_034694785.1 Agrenia bidenticulata
TGCATCCAGTTTTTTCTTTTCCTTTATCAACGCTTTTTTTCAATATTAAAGTTTTGCATACAAAAAATAGAAATATAATCAGTTTCTTAATTTTTTATTAGCCTAATGACTGCTGAAGTGTGTTTTTCTGTGTTAATACACACGTAATATTCATTAATAAAAAAATAATATTTCGTTTTTAATGTGTTTGTGTTAGAGAATGTTAAGGTTGTGGGCGCATATTACAATGCTTAATGTCAAAATGACTGTTTTATTTTACGCTTAACAACTTTTTTTTGACAACATTTAGTGAAAATGTATAGAATATATCAAATCTTACAGAAATATTTTTTTTTTACAATTTTAATTTTTTTCCCCTTTTTACCATTATGGCCATTATGGGGGGGGGAAGTAAAAAAAACCCACTACCCATAATTTGGACCATATTAATTCGGAACCTCTGTCTTGGACATTGAACTTCGCACATTTTGTCTCCAACATTTTTTCCCGTAAATATTGTCTCGGATTTTTTGTCTCAACTATTTTGTCCCGGAATGTCTTCCCAGACATTTTTTTCTGGACATTTTGTCCGGTCACGGTCCATAGTCACCATGGAGTAAAAAAACAGATTTAAAAATACACTAACCTCGGGGGTTTATATTTTTCCCTAGGGTGAAATGACCCTAGGTGCAAAAAAAAAACACATGATACTAGTTGCGGTTAAAAATTTGTTGCGATTCGTTTTGTATCTTAAAAAATGCTATTTTTACATTAAAAGAAGTTTAAAATAAAAACTGTTTTTTTGCCTCTTTTTTAGGCATAGAAAAATAAGAGCGTGAAAAGCAGTTCTTTTATCATACGCCGTAAAAAATATTAAAATAAAAAACAGTTTTTATTGCAAACACCTTTTTCGAAAAACAAATTGTTTTAATCTTAAAACATAAGAAAAATTTATGAACACCTTTGTAAATATATAAAAACTGTTTAAAAATAAGTTCTGATATATGAAGCGAAAAAAAATTAGCTAGTAGACATAAAAATAATATTGCCAGTACAATATATTTCGTCTTTGTTTTCCCTAATATATTTATTGTCAATTTAAGATTATTTCTATTATTGCAATTACAAACAAAAAGAACTTCGTTTATCTTTAAGCGCATTTGTGTTTTTGCATGCATATACAACAAAAACTATATTTTTTCATAAAGTATTATTTATTTTACTTGCAGATACACCTCTACTAAAGGCACAGTTTTTTATTTAAATATTACTAAATGTTTTTTTAAAAACCTCCGTAAAACTTGTTTTTATGCATACGACATCTTTGCATTATGCAGGGATAACATACAAACGAAAAATATATAGTAAAAAAAAATTGGTAATGCTATGACACATGTGGAATTATGACAGTCCAATTCACACATAAATACACTTCTAAAGTGCATAAGCAATATTTATATACTTTTTCCTGGTACATACAATATAATCCGCCAAAATCAAAAAAAACAATAGTTTGAAATATATTGCTATTGTTACAAAATATTAGTACTTTTTGTAAAACCATCATATAATGAATACTTTTAAATATGCCTGGGCACGCCTTTTACTTTTTTATAAAATACATTTGCAAAATAACTATATTTTAAATGCAATTGTGCATATGACTACTAATCTTTTAACTTTTATATTAATTCTTTATCAGTAAAAAATCTTTATCATCTGTCACAAGAGGAATTAACTTTTCTCTTTTTTATACCTACCCCGCACAACGAAATACCACATCCTTGAACGCATTTTGCAGCTTTTTATTCTTAGGGAGGGTGAATTCCAAAGACATTTTTTTGCATTTTAAGTTCAGCGATAAAATAGTCGCATTTGTTTTTCTACCGCCGATAAATACAATAGTTGCATTCACTTGAATTGTAACGAACGAGTTTTGATGCACAAAAAAGACTTTTTATTTGTGTGCTTAAAAAACAATTTTTTTAGTTTTATTTAATCTGTTTTTTTCACAAAAAAAAGGTTGAAAAATATGAAACGAACTAACCCTAAATCATCGTAATTTTTTACAAAGGTAAATTTTACGTTACGTTACGTTAAATAGTGACATGTTCACTTCTGAGATTTTCAAGAAGTTAGTTTCATTTGGGTGATTTATTTTTCCATTAAATTTTCTTCAATGGTATGAAAAGGTATAAGTGCCTAAGAACGTTGAAAATACCCAAGAAGTGATTTTGATGCCATGATTTCTTCCGAAAAATTAACTTATATCTTTGATTAAATAATAAGCAAGATTATAGTCACCATAGGAAAATACAAAATTATCAAAGCACCATAAAGGAACAATTAAACACGATAAAATTATAAGATGGGATAGAATAACACAGTCCTTTGTAATTATGCCAGAATATCTTAATGTTAAACTGAAAACGCTTGTTATAGCAGTATGGTTACACTTGCAATACAGTTTTGCGTATATAAGAATAGTTTATATTAGTTATAGATGTTTTGCGTTTGTAATATTATATCAAAATTACATATAAAAACTAAATTACAGTACATGACGCTTTTAATATTGCGGTGCTGCAAAACGATGACTAATACTATTAGGTATGATTTGCTTTATGATTTAGAGCAAATAATAATATATTTTGCACTTGGTATTAAAGCGTATTCACCTTTTTGTTTTTTTAATTTGTTTTGTCAATTCTGTTTTTTCAGTCTTTTTTTCCGACAGAAGGTTACTACTAATTTATTTATCAGGTATCTTGATGTTTGCTATAAAAAATGTTAGAAGATTTTTTATAAAATTTTAGAACGGTTTTATTACTAATTTCAACCTTTTTTCATGAACTTCTAAGTTAAGTAAAGAAATAAATGCCATTTTGTAAAAAGACTTTTGTTATCTATTTATAAAAATAAGGGCAACTAACATGTTTTTTGGTAAAGGTGTACTACCGTAGTTTTCATTAAATAGTATATTTTTCGTAAAATAAAAAATTAAAATAAACTATAAAATCAACAATAATTTAAAAAAATTTTTTAGCAGTATATAAAACCTGTAACAATAAACACTTTAGATCTTTCTTTTTTTGAATTTACATGTATTTTCTGTAATAAACTTTGCATTTGAGGTTAATTTTTTTCGTTTCTGGGGATACTATGTAATAGAAACTACGGTAGAGCAGTTCCAAATTTTTGTAGGAAAAAAAAATTTACATAAATGTATATAAAGATGTGTATAAACACGTATTTTAACAAAAAAAATGAATATTTTAAAAAAACTACCGCAGATTTTAGGCATATATCATTGACCTTTTTGCTGTTTCTAACATTTTAGAGGATAGAATCTAACGTCCAAAAAAAGCACTCTAAAACATTAAACATGAAAAAAATCGTATTTTATTTTTTACTGGGTGACTATTATAATTTTATAGCTTCTCTTGTTTCGATGTATTTTACCTCAAAAATCTGGCACTGCTCGAGTACACCTTTACCGTTTTTTTTTATGAAAAAAACATCTAAATTATGGCAAAAAACTAATATAGGACCATATAAAAACAGTTTAATAAGATTTTTTACTTTTGCATATGGATCTTGATTTTGTTGGTATTTTGCTGTTTTCCTATTTTTCTTTGCTATTTTATTTATACGTTTACTCTTTTAAAAAAGATTTCTTTTCATGTATTGAAATAATTTGAGGATCATTAGTCGGTTCTCGTTTATTTAGGCAGATTCTTAAGTATTAAAGCCGAATCTTTAAGATTTAAGTCGAATCTTGGGTAAAATGCCATTATCTCAATTCTATTCAGAAATATACAAAAAAGGTAAATGTATTATCCATAAATATATTATTTAGTTAATTGAGTTTGATCGTTTTAATTATTTAAGTGCGCGCAATTCAAATTTTACTATGATTTATTTTATTTATGTTTTATTGAGGTTCGTAGAATCAAGCAATACACCTGGTAACAACTTACCACAGGATACCAATGCAAGTGAAAATATAAATCCAGATAACGGATCTACTGGTATAAGGACATCCACGCCTAGAAGTACATATAACTTATCCGTATCTACAGGTGCTAACTCTGTTTCACGAGGGTCTAATAATATCATCATCTGCAACATTGTATTGCTTAACAATAGATTTGGTATGGAAATAGGAAGTGCTATCCCGCGTGAATCTACAAATCTACTAAGAGCTGATGGTTCTCCCTTCCAAGTTCAAAATAGTATGCCGTCAGGAAATCTCAGCTCGGCTCCACCATCTTCTAGTACAAGCAATATTCGTAATCAAATTATGGATTTAAGTCCCCAAGATGTTGAATGCAAAATTGAAAATAATGGAGATGCAGCTACTTCTAACAATATTTGTCAACTACAAGTACTTTCGATTGATAATGAAGCAAATGTGAATTTCGATGTGGGTTCAATATTAAATTCTGTGTTACAACATATAAACGGATCTAATGAGTCATCGGCTCAAAATGAAAGGGATCCACATGCGCCACCACCTTATAGTGAAATTCCCACTAACCCACCAACATCGCATGAAATAAATTCACCCGCTCAACCACCAAACAGAACAATTCCCAATGAGTCCTTAGTAAACATCGCAAATGAACAAGAGGCAAATGTGACAAGTGCGATAGCACCTGAAACTATGGCCCGAACGCGTGGTCACGCAGTAAGAGCTAGATCTAGGAACTGGTCTTATGATTGTGCAGTAACAGCTGATACTAGGAATGAAGCAGCATCTAATGAAGAATCGGATTCTAGTGATAGCGAAGCTGGCATTTTAACATTTAATGATGGCATATAAAGGTTTGACTTGGATTAAAATTACTTTAATACTTTTGTAACAATTTGTTTATTTAGTTTTCTAAAGTGGATGTTATATTTTTAGTAGAATACCGTATATTCACGATAATAAGACCGACCTGATTTAGTAATTTCCCCGAAAATGAGGGTAATTGCAAAAAAAAATGTCAGATTAAATTTAAAACTTAAATAACAGTAATAAAGTAATAAAATACATTTTTAGAAATTAAAAACATAATACATTTTTAAAATACTTTCCTTGTCTTACATATTTAATCCACGAACTTTAAATGTACTATATCTTGTCCTCCTTTTCATTGCCATATGAGCCCTTGCAACTAGGGTGTCCAATAGACCGTTTTTTTTATGTTTCCGTTTTACCGTTTCTAAAAAAATATAATCCGAGTTATCCGGTTGTCCTGGTTTTAAAATTTTAAAAAAAAACAAGAATATGGTTGAGCAATCTTTCAAATCTCATACACTAATAATTATAAACGTTTCGTTAGTTTAAAAATTATTATTTTGCAATTAAAGATAGTTTCATATACTTTTTAATTATTGCATGTGACAAACAATTGCTTTAGGTCTACTTACTTGATTTATTCTACTAAATATAATATAAAAACATTTATAAGTGCAAATATAATCTTAAATCAAAAAAAAAAAAATATGCCATTTTTATAACTCAGCGCACTTCAGAAAAATTTTTTTATAAAGGTTATGGGCACATTCACGTTTTTTACCTATAGGATTTTACCCTATGGGTAAATCTCATGCCATTTGCACATTTTGCATCTAACTTCAGACAAACTGTTTATTAATGGGGTTGTACTATATGGTATGTTTTTTTTGCTTTAAGAATTATTTCTATATTATTAATTTTTTTATTAAAAAAACCCATGGGTTTTTTTGAAAATTGCATTCACTTAAAAAACTTATAGGTAAAAAAAACCCATGGGTTTTTTTTTCTCCAAAAATATCCTATGGGTAGACCCATAGGATATTTTTTTTCCTATAGGTATTATGTAAACCTACAAATTTTTAACATACCAGTTGGGTTGCAATGCAACCCTCAAATACACCCCGATACTATATAATCTTATATATGCATTTACTAATGCAAATAATGGCCAATAAGTGATTCTGATGGGTGCTTTACAGTGATCTTGCCGAGATGTACAGTTTGCGCCCTCAGACCGAATTTTAAAGCCTTATTTCGCATTTTGTTTGATAATATAAAAAGGAAGCAATTTTGGAACAAAATTGATAAGATCTGAGAAAAGGAACGTTTCATGATAAGATTTGAAACAGTTTTATAATTGATTTTGATAAGAGATAATTCTCTATATAAAAGTAACAATTTTAAATAAATAAGTACTATTTCAAACATGTCTTTCCACCTAGAAGAAATGCTGCCCGTGGTAACACGCCTTATTCCAACCATACCCATAGTTGTAAATGTTTGAATGTGAAGGTATGTTTTATTTTCCTATACGATTTTTCTGAGGTAGAAAACCTATAGGATTTTTTTTTCCTATAGGAAAAAAAAGCGAATGTTCCCTTATATTAATAAAATTTTAGTAAAGCGCTTCATTGATTTTTACATTTTTGTTTATGCAGAACCTACGTCAATCAAAACTAGACTTTGAGACCTTGTTTTTTTGTATGGTATCTCTAATACGCTTTTTTTAAAATACCTTATTAACCCTTTCAGGCACACACGATATTTTTCAAACCCTTCCAAAATCATCGGAGCTAAATATTTATTTAACCCAATTTTATGGGACCATAATTACTGTAAATTATTCAATATATATATAAAAATAATAAAATTCATATTTTTCAATACACTAGATACAATATAATGAGTTGATAAACTTTAATATATGTTCTATATACATTTCTTGTTTGTTTATAAGAAGTAAAGGGGTCCTTTTCTAATAACACAGCCGAAAAAGCTAAAATACACAAATAAGTGTGCATATCAAGTGTAACTGTTAACAATTTCTTTTTTTATGTTTCTTGCAGAGTCAATTTTTGTTAAATCCTACTACATGGAAATTCGCACTAGGATTGAAGTAACAAATATAACGTGGTTTAAACTATATAATAACAAGATTTAATACAATAACCCGTAAAATTCGATAGTATTATCCATTTTAATATGGTTTCAGTCTCCTTCTTTTATATATTGTTTTATAAAGAAGACATACAATCAATGCAAAGGTGTCAAAAAACAAGCTTAAAGTGGTCTGTGAGAGCCTTATAGAATATATGTTAGTAATAAAGTGTAAATTTGGGCTGGCTTTTGTATCTCATATTTACTTTATTCATCATTAAAAAATCCACTGGTACATATTTGTACCAGTCCAATTTAAGGGCATTTACTTGTGGTACATATTTGTACCATAATTAGTTTGCCCTTCCTTTGTCTGATACAAATATGTACCAGCAATAATTTGCTCTACCCTTGTTTTGGTACAAATATGTACCAGTGTGCCTGAAAGGGTTAAGCAGTACAAATTTTTTCTTAATATGCCGTTAAGCCATTTGAGCTGCTAAAATAAAGTTTATTAACAACCGACTGGCATTTATGTATATAATTTTTTTTGTAGTGGCCAGGGACGGATTTAAATTATCGGTGGCCCGGACCCTTTTTTTAGGGGCCCCTTTTTTATAATTTAATTTTTTTTGACATAGACAGTACTAAAATCCCCAAATTGATTTTATATGTTTTTCAGTCAGCGCAATTCGCTGTTAAAGCCATATTAATTCAACAGAAAAATATAATATTTTTTAGCATATATTTAATATTACTTTTAAATACAAAACAAAAAATTTGTTAAGTTACCCATAGTAAGCTAGACATTGGTAGGTAGTTCGACTTAAAGAAACTCCCCTGTTTAATTATTTTGCATAACAAAAAAATAATTAAAAAGATATTTTACAAATTGGTTTTATTATTTGCAAATTGGTTTAATATTCGCTTTTCCAAAACATAAAAATGGCACATTTAATCCAGAATTTATATTCCTTGTATGATTAATAAAAAATATATTATGAACCACTACAAAGATAATAATACAACTCTTTCTATAAAGTTCAGCGATTAACCACCCTTTTTAATAAGCCGTAAAAAAGCTTTGTAAGCATATTTTTAGCAAAAGAATAAATAGAAAACAAATACATTAAACCAATATTTATAAAACAGCTTTTATGACAAAAAAACAAAACAGGCTTTAATGAGTGCAATAAACCTATGTTTTTGTAGTATTATTACGTTTTAGCCGTATTTAAAATGTTTCAGCTTACTTAAATTATATTCAAAATACAAGATACGGGGTATAAAAGTACATTGTTGCTACTGAAAACGAAGAAAAAGATATAAAAACTTAGTCTTTTGCGATTTTTGTCGGCTTATTGCTTAGAGCAAGGACTATAGTCAACTATATTTACCGTATTATTGTATAAGTATGCTGGTTTAAATGAATAAAAGAACTTAATTTCATGTTTAATTTTTTTATGCGTATTCTTGTTACAGTAAGCCGGGGGGAACAGAAAATAACCTACGTTTAAAGTATTTTTTATTTTTTCTTATTTCTATGTTTTCAATACTAAAAAGTATTCTGCGATTATAGGGTAAACCAAGCATCGCTTAACTGATCAATCAATTAGGTATACGTTTAAACTGTAGTTTACCAAATTTTTCTTTAAAAATGTGTTCGTAACAATGTAAGAAAAAAAAGAACATCCCTTTTGTTTTTTCTAACTACAGTAAACATTCAATTTTTTAATTTTGTTTTTTTTTGCTTAATTATAGGCGAAAAAAACAAGAGGTACCTATGTTAGTACTACAAGATAATTATGCAAAATTTTGGTAACTAATTGTTGGATAAGTCGGGGTTTACGATTTGTTTCTTTCGAGGAGCCATTTTCAAACTTTATTTTTTTTTTTATTATTTTTCTTTATATAGCTATCTTTCCCCTTTATCATGTTTTATATATCAATCTCATCCAATAAAATCTAATATAATCAAATCAATTTAATCATGTTAAATATGACACAATCAACATGTTTGATGAACGCAAAATGCGTATCTTGCCGAGATCATGCGATATTACATGTCAAATCAGTTTTTGAAGCAATTTGATGCATCTTATTAGAAGTTTATGGTTCAGGGACAAAATAGTTGTATTAAATCAAGTATTTAATGTGGTTCAGAACCAAAATTAATTTCTCTTTTTTAAAGCATAAAAAATATAATCTTTTTAACACATTAAACGGTTACCAAATTGTTTCAGATAAAAACTCGAGCAAACTTTTTAACAAGATTCCGTCTATTTTTGCATACAAAAAAAACTAAAAACGCAAATTCTATGCTTCAACATAGATATGATACTTTTGCATAAACGGCTCTCTTTTATGTATCATATTTAACATACAATTTTTGTTTTAGGTTTTAAATAAAAAAATGACATAAAAAACTTTTTGTTGCCCACCTAAGCCAGAGGCTCATGGGCAATGCGAAGTGGTGCATTTTAGGGGGTCGTCGGGAGAGCGCGAAAGAGATGGGCTCTGGCCCCCTGGGAAAAAAATATACAAAATATTTTTAATTTTAAGTAGAAATTTACCTTCAAAAAAAATGAGTCCTCTGTCGTATAGACAGTGCTTCCGATTAACGTATTGCAATTATATTGTACCTAGATTTTTTCAGTTCTACAATAATTGCAATAATTGCAATATTTTTTTTCACAAAATTCTTATTTTTGTGGGGGTAAATATTTTTATATAAGGCAGAATCAATGTAAAAAAAAAACTGTAGGCATAAAATAAATTACAAAGCTTAGAATTCTTTTAAACGTGAAAGTATTTGATTTTTTTTCTTTTGCAGAGTAGAAGTTTACTCCACAAGGGTTTATTTTTTCACCTGAATGCAACAATTATATTTTTATGGGTGTATTTAGATTTAAAATCATATCCATTTTTTATATTGCGTTTTGACAAAAATAAAAAGTATGAATGCTTAATTATTTTTATTTTTATTTGTATTTCGTATACTAATATTTTATTTAAGTTTATTTAATATTTTATTTTTTTAATAAGAATATTATATTTTATTTTTGTATGAGCTAATCATATTATTATACTATATTTTATGTTTTTTATTGTGATTTTGGCTATTAGTAGACGTTCATTTTTATTGTTTTTATATTATTATTATTATTTTATATTATTATTATTATCGAATTTCCGTATATTATTATTTCATTTATATTTCGTTTTTATTATTATTATTATTATTAGTACAAGAATTTATAAATTTTTATATAACCAACAAAAAAAT
>JAQFYM010007638.1:0-10146 GCA_034694785.1 Agrenia bidenticulata
CACAGTTAATAGTTTTCTATATAAAGGTTCCATATAAAATATACACAAATAGCTTTTTGACCTTGTGGACGACAGTAAAGACAAAGTGCAGCTCTTCATTTCCTTAAACGCGCGTCATTTACTGTTTTGTTATTGTGGCGTTTAATAAATAAAAAACATATTTTGTGTTGCTACAAAAAAATTTTTTCTCTTAACCCCTATATTATTTAGGGGTGTTTGCAATTACATGTTTCAAGACAAAAAAAACAATAAATTTTTGTCGATATAATCTATTTTTTGAACCCTTCTAAGAGGAATAATTTGGACCAAATTTTAAGGAATATCTTTCAGGACATAAAGTTAATAAAATATGGATGAAAATGACGTATGTAAAAATAATGGAAGGAAGTCTATGCACATATAGATAACAGGGGAATATTTTTGGGTATTTTTGAAGCGATGATTTATAAGTGCACATAACAATACAACATTACTTTGGTTGGCTGCGACAATGGCCTATGTTAGTATACAGTTACACGCATCGGCAACGTAATGGCAACCCTGACACAAACAAGAATTTATTTTTTGTAGTACATCATTGGTAGAAACATACGAGGCAGTATCAAAAATAAATAATATTACATCAACTATAAACCCCTTCCATATAAGAGAAAGCACTCTTATATAAATCATGGTATAAAATAGAAAATGACATAAAATGCTATAAAGCCGTTTAATATATAGGGCGGATCAAATGCATATTTTAGTTATTAAATGCATTAAAATATGTATATATGCATTATTTTTGCCATAAATGCATAGTTTTTATTGATTTTTTTTAAAACAATATATAAATATGAAAAAACCAAAATACACATAAATGTAACAGTAATTTATATGTCAAATACACGATATATGCAGTAGATTGTCTCTTATATTTTTCTTAAATTAATTTCCGAAGCACAAAAAAAATATGCATTAAATGCATATTTTTCTATTTTAGCTGCAAATTTTTGCAATTTTTTTATGCATATATGGGTCGCCCTAATAATAACATAAAGAGTATCATCTTGTAGTCTTTTCATATTACTAATATTTAAGAAAGTAACTTACTTTGCAAGCTTGCTTATATACTTGATACAACATATTAGACATCCTTTTTTAGGAATTGTAGTTATCTTATAAATATGTTTTTTTGCGAAAAATGTGCGTACTGAGTAAGTAATACATAAATTTTCTATGATGAAATTCCTTGTTAGTTAAGTTTACACTGTTTATATAGAAAAATTGATATTCTATTAATATACTGCTTCAAACCAAAAGAAGCTTCGTCTTTGTGATTTTAGCTTTTTTTACGGAAATAAACTCATGAATATTATGTTTTGCGCATGTTGAATGCCTTTACTTTTATTCATAATTGATATAAAATATCATAGCAACTAACAAATTACCATATACAAAACTGTAAAGCGAAATTCTTTTTTTGTGTACCCTTTTTTGTATTAATATATTAGTATTGAAACCCAAGAGATATCATACATTTACAAAAGCTTATTAATATTTTTTGCTCCAGATCAACATTACGAACGGGTAATAACAGTTTGTTATGCAACCTTTATATATTACCATCATATTTAAAATGTTATATTTTTTTGTTAATTATACTATAATCAAGTTTTTTCTATTAGTCAAAAAAAATTTTTTTTTTTTATCTTTTATGTATGTTAAATCATGACACTTTAAAAATGAACATATAAGTTGCAAAAGTAATTTACTGGATGAAATTCTAAAAATACTACTTTCTAAAAAACATAATGGATTCAGGTCAGGTTAAATACTTGTATGTGTATGTTGTATCCATTTTTTTAGCTTTGTCGAGTTGTAGTCAGAATCGGAGACATTTTATTTACTTGCATTATTTAAAACTCTATAATTATGTATAGTTTGTAAATTTACGGGTTTGTTATAGGTTCATACAGAAAAACATATATATTAAAATTAACTGGGAAAATATAGATAACAGACGAGCAACCAATTATAAAAAAGTATCTTCATAATATTTTAATTAACATCTCTAATAGGAACATAGGCATATATATCAATTATCGCATTTGAAGATTTTTTGATAGTACTATATCTATCTGACAAAAATTAATTTGACATGTTCTATATATGTTACATGATATATTTTTTAAGTCACATATATGTGACATGACCATTTTTTTTCATATCCCATATATGTGACATGAGCATTTTTTTTATGTTAATATATGTGACATGTGCATTTTTTTCATGTCACATTTATGTGACATGTGCATTTTTTTCATGTCACATATATGTGACATGTACATTTTTTTCATGTCACATATATGTGACATATGCATTTTTTCAATTTCACATATATGTGACATAACTAATTAAAGGGTATATCAACAAGAAAAATTCTTTACGTGTGATTTACTAACAAAAAACCTTGTTTTAAGTTTTGAGTACTAAAAAAACAATTGTACGCTTAATTTGTAAACTCCGCAATCAGTTAGATGACAAATTTTTTATCCACGAGTTGTTATTATTATTCAACATAAAATCCAAATCAGATATTGTGTTGATCGTGGTGTATATGCAATAATATTTACTGCTAAAACATACACGCAAACAATCTTGTAAAAAATTATTTTTCATAAAAAAGTTTTTGTTTTTATATGCTAATAAGTTATAAAAAAACAAACATTTGCGGTAAAAAGACAATAACTGGCGCTTAAATGTACTTTTGTATCTAAAAAAAAATTACAATAATGGTTCTCATACAAAAAAACGGCAAACTTTCTTTAAAAATTTTTGAATGCGGTCCAACTACTAATTACAAGTGAAGCAAACTATTGCATAAGCTATCAAGAATTTACAGTAGGGTAATACTACAATTTACATAAGAGGTTCTTGTCGTTCGTAAGATAAACCTGGGCTGTCTATGACTAGAAATTTTTATGCATTTTCTTGATCTAGTTATTCTTTATGACACAGCATTTTACGAGCTTATACTGTTTGATGTATATCAAGTGCGTCTTTGCTTTTTTGTTCCGTATGCAAAAAGCCAAGTGTTGTTGCAATAAGTAAAGCAAGAAACGTCTTTTTTGTCAAAAAACACGATAATACAAAAGTATTTTACACATTATGTTTTCGATTTTTTTATTTCATAAAACGACTTTTAGTGTGAAAAGTCATATGAACACAATCATGTACCAGTGGCGTGCCCAAATGGATAAACGAAAGAACTACCACCTTGTAAAAAATGCCCCTGAATTTTTTGGGAGTCCTTTTGCACGAAAACAATTTCTCACTATAAAAATTATGCCATGAAAATACTCAAAATAAAATTTCACAAAAAACTTGTAAGATTTTCTCTTTATAATTAAGTTTACACCCCTTTGTAAAAACACACTGACTAGCTTTGCGCTGACAACAAAATTGGAAGTACGCATTGTCTTATACTGATAACCTGTTGATGAAAACCTGTGCTGTATATGTATTTCTTTTTTTTAACCGTAAGTCGCCAAATACAAAACTTTAATTTTTTTTACCTTAATTTTCAATTAAAACTTTTAAAATACTTTACATATGCAAAAAAATACAGTTAAGGATATATTTTATGTTTTAAAACAAGATTTTGCAAAAAAAAAAGTTTACTCTGCATCCACGCGCGATTAAAACGTAAAAAAAAATATCACATCGTTGATCTATAAAACTGATGCTGATGCCATGTCTTTTGTATAACAATAATGCAAACTTATAGAAAATACAGTTTCACAAATTTTATTTTTATTTTAACAGTAATAAAAAATCCTAGATTTACAAATATCTATTGTTTAAATTTTTGCTGTAGTTTTTTTGTAAATAAAAAGTAAAACTTTACGTAAAAGTTGTTTTTCTTGACAGTACAGTTAGTGCGGCACATAGATTTGGTAGCATTTCTATGTCTTTGCTTATAAACTATATGTTAGTTCATGCGTTAAAAAATATTTTTTATCAGCGAAAGTAACAACAGCGTGCTTTCTATATAAAAAAATTGCAAAAATTATCGTTTTGTATGCAATAAATGCTAATACAAAAATTAGAAAGTTTAGTATAAACCCAAATACGAAAAAAAGATATTTTATATACAAAAAAAGTACGACAACACAATTATTTTAGGGTTTAATAACCACAAAGAAACCTTCTTTGCAAAAATTTGTTGTATTTTGTTACGCAAAAAATAATAACGTCAAACATAGTATACGGAAAACGCGTTTACCCAAGACAAGCTTGATTATTTGTATGCAGACGTTTTATTTTAGTTACAATACTTTCAAAGGAACCGCAACTTCTATAGATAAAATAAATCTTATATTAAAACCAACATGTATATGCGAGTAACTTATATATTACTACCTTTGTTATATTTTTTTTTACACTTTTGTTCAAGAAATTGCTTTGTATTCGTATGTAGAAAAAAATGGTAAATAATGCTTAACTTTGCAGTTTGATAACCTCGAACTGCACATCTCATTTTAAGTTTCACAAAATGCTCTGCACAAACTTAATAACTATATTTACGCAAAAATAACTGCACAAAAAACTTTTATTGTATTGAAGTGTATTTAGGTACCGCGTTGACATAATAATGTTTTTAAACAAGCGGTAATAAGTTCAACGCGTGTCGTTTGCGTTTTATGCATATTTTTCTGTCACTATAATAACTGTTTGTATTTGCGCTGCCCACAAAACAGTGTACTGGACTTAATTTTAAAGTAACTAGGTGATCCCCTTAGATTTATTTAACCTTGTAATAAAATAGTGTAATAATGCATACTTATTCTTATTGCCAATACGAATAGATTGCGTTGTGGTGTGCCTATATACGCCTTTTAATGGTTGTTGTCAAACGTTTACCTTTACCTTATTGTTTTTTTTTTTTGGTTGGCGTAGAGATCAAGCAAAATTAATATTGCAGAAATTTGCATATTGCTCCCTTATAGTTTGTATTAGTACGTCGTTTTGGTTTTGTCAATTCTATCTTTACTATTTCGTTACTAGTAATATGGTATTGTGGATCTTTTTGGTATACACATCATGATCATCTAATTCTTATGTTTGTTTTTTGTACCACTCATAGTCAGTTTTTTATTGCATGAAAGTAAAATAAAAGCTTCTGTATGACTCGTTTGTTTTACTCTCTGAAAAATTACTGTGCATAACTCATTTTATTGGCCCTTAAGTGCAGTCAATAGTCTATAAAAATTTCTTAAAGTTTCGAGTTATTATCAGCATGTTTGTAGGTAAAAGTGACCTGGTTTTTGTAATTGCAAAGTTGGCATGTCTCGTAGGTTTTTTTTTTTGCCTTTTATACATTACGCTAGTATTTTGTTTATCACAAGGTCAATATTCTAAATTTCTTGTCTGTAATCTTCTAACAGAGCCAATTGGTACTGCAAAAAAGCAGTATTTTACTTAATTTTAAAAAAAGTGTTAGTTTGAAAGCTTCTTTGTTCAGCGGTCAGTCGTTAATAGTGTTTTTGTTGTATGTCACAACCTTTGCTATGTGTATATCCGATTCGTTGTCTGTTGTTGTGTGTAGTTATAGCCTGTCTAAAAACTGTAATAACAGTAGCATTGTTTATAAAAGTCTGTTTAGCATTATAAATAAGTTATTATTTGGAGATGTTTGCCCGTATTAATTATTTTTTTACTCATTAGAAAAACAATTTTTTGCATTTGCTGACAACAAATGCTTCGTAAATACGCTTTTTTAGCCTTCACTGTAAATAAGAAAATATAAAAAAATAAAATTTGGTACTTAGAAAACCTTCGCTACATTTTTGGAAACCAATTCAAGTGTGAACTAGTTTCCGAATGGCTTATTATTAAATAGTTGGGTAGTAATCGAACACATAGCGCGTGTTTTTTTTACTGCCCAAAAAAGGCTCATAATTTACACTTATTGTTTACTAATTCATTTAATGTTTATTTCCGTTTTTGCTATTATTAAAAACCTTTAAAGAAAAGTGTATACGCACTGCACCCGAATCATACAGCGTCTGTATATTTTAAAGGCGTAAACGGCTATTTAAAGTTCGGGAAATTAATGAAATACTATCTTTTCTTCCTTTGTATATCTGCAAACTTAACAAAAAAAAATGATCTATATGAAGTTCTAATCTTTCAGCAAAAGTCTAGAGTATAGCATGATTGGTTATTAGTTGCAAAAAATGTCAGTCGCTATTGGAAATTGCGCACGATCGTTTCAAATAATGTTTTCTAGGGGTGTGACTAGCTTCGACAGTCTATTAGTGTTAAAAATAATGACTGGTTGTTTTGTTTTACAACCCATATGCCTAAAAAAACTGTACACGATCTGCCATGGTCTGCAATTTACATGTACATACTTTAGGTGGCAGTTCTTTCAGACACTCTTGCATAATGCATTTTGTTTTCTAGATCTTTCTCACAAATCAATTTGTAGAAAAGTGTCTACACATATTCTATAACAATTTGACTGTACGGTTTTATTTTATATTTGAAAAAATTGGCAGGGGAATGTATAACTTTCTGAAATTGCGTATAATGCATTGTCATAATTTCTTTTTAAAATGCAGGGTTGTTTGTATCAAAATCTATTACTCGTACAAACTGGAAAACTATTTTTAAGTACTATAAGTCAAAAATGTTGGTTGTCTTTGTGTGTATGAATTAGGTCACATGCTTGTTATAGCAAATTTGTCTTGTTAAAACATGGAACTTTTTCCGCGTAAAACAAAAGCAGATTTACAGTTTTTCTTATCTTGTTTAAATTAGACAATTGACAAAAGCATATAAGGTTAGGACTCTTTTTCACTTTAGGATCGGATAAAAAAATTACAAGTTCAGAAAAATCAATTTTGTATTCTTCCTTGTACGAATTTGCTCCAGTATTTTGTTTGGCGCTAACGGCTTATATTTAAAAACCCGGTGGCATTTTATTGTGTTGCAATTTTATGATGATTGGCTTGCCAATTATCATATCCTTTTTATGAATTCATCACATAGAACTTTACCTTTTAATTGTTTCGCGAAAAACAGTTTATAATATTTTTACTATTTCATTAGATAAATCTAATTAAAAAACCTATCGAGTCTTATCCCTGCTTTTTATTAGTAGAATTTTTTTACGCAAGTATTGGATCAAGAACCGCGTTACAAATACATGTATGTTTGCTAAGTAAATTACAGCTAGCATTTAAATTATATTTATTTTGTAAGGCGACGCTACTTATGACGTTAATATACGATATATACTATTTTGATAGTCGTAGTAGAAAAACATCTCGAATTGCGCGAAACTATTTGCATCCATAGTAGTAATTTTGTGTAAATTTATTCTTAAAAATGTTTTTCTTATCATGTTCGTATGTGTTACTGTTTGGAACCGGTGTATGTGCTTTTTGTTTCGGTCATATTTTCCTCAAACTCTACACATCTTTCAAAAAGCTTTTTAAGTTACAATCAATTACACCAAATGTATATTGCTGGTTTAAGTATAGATATGCAGTGACTCACAAGGTATGTCAGTTTTTTTCTGTAAACGCAATCTTTTTTTGGCCGCAAATAATGTGTTTTCTACCATAAAAAAATCTTCCCTTCTTTTTTACTGTTTTAAATTGTATAAAAAATTGTAATGGCCATCTTGTTTATCTAGTTTGTATTTTTTTATGTTTAAAATTAAAAAAAAAACATTTTAATATCCTTTTACATGATTTGGTATTTGCATTACTCTTTTTTGCGCGCTATGTCTTTTTTTTGTATTTACCTCGCCTTTACATAAATGTAAGGCACAACGCACATTTTTTGGCAGTATATAATTAGAAACCAAAAAAGCATAGGTTGCTTACACGACTTTTTCTTTCGCAAAAAAAAAAAAATTAAAATGCGTTTTGTTGAATTATATGGACTCTTTAGAATATTTACTAAGCACTGTTTGTTAAAAATACCTTTATAAAAACAAAAAAAAAAGGATGTAAAGCCTGTATGGCGTAATAGTTTAAGTCCCATCATCCAAAAAGACTTAACATGGGTACAAGTCGCCAATGGTGATATTATTATAAGATCTTAACAGGAACACGTTAAAGATGGATAGAAAAATCTAACAAGATCAAACAAAAAGATAAACTTAATAATATTATAAGGTTTCAAAAACCGAAAACTTCCTATAAAAGGAATGTATTTGTATAAAAATAAGAATCGTTTACCAAAGTCAAATTATATCATAACTCGGAGGCTGATTCTGCTGGCTCTAAACAAAACATTCCTAACTGTAAGGGCATGTGAAGCATCGTAAACTATAATAAAAATTTCCTTCTTAGGAAATTTGCAAGTGAATGGCGAAAAACTTTTTTTTGATTAAAAAATGACAGCTATTGAGTTGTTGTTGGATTAAAAGCCCCATTTGAGGCGTCGGGCTTGGAGAACCTTTTTGGTGTGATGGTTTTTAAAATGAGACAAATCCACGCCACCCCAAAACCCTACTTATTAGTGGTCTAAGATGATGCTCGTTTCATCTTTGTGTTGGCTTGTGTTTTCACACATTTTTCGTTATCATATATACATATTTGCTGTACGGTAAGAAAGCGGAGGATAGATGCACATGCAGCTTATAACTTAATCATAAGCACGGAGTTCTACAAAAACAAGAAAAAATAATATAAAAAAATGCATACTTTTTTATAAACATTTCGTACTCACGAGGAGTTTGAAGAGAAGGATGTTAAAGCTTATGTGTAAGTGAGATTACTTACTAAGCACATATAATATAACAATTGACTATAAAATCAAAATAGAAATATGAAAAGCGTGTATGGCTTGATGTTACAATCACATTATCCAAAACGGCTTTATGTGGGTAAAGGTCCAATTGGTGAGATTGTTGTTATTATTATAACAAAACGAGTTTTAGTTTGATAGAAGAATATAACAAGAAAATGTCCGAAAAGCATAAAGTAAAAATAAAAGGTTTCGATAATGACTACTCTCTATAAAAGTTATGTATTTTTGTATTTAAAAGTATTGTTTTCAAAGTTAATTTTTTCATTGGCTCGAAAGCAATTCACGCTGGCTCTTAACCCAACACGTAACATGATAAAGCAACGTCAAATGCGCAGCGTCATTGTTTTATGCGTTAGCTATCTTGTCGCAAAAATGCGTGTTAGCACGTCTGCATTTCTATTAGGGTATAAAAGACAAGAAGTAAATAGATGATTACATTTAAGAAAGACGGTTAAATAAGGCAATAATTTTTGTAAGAAACAAAAATGTATTGTATCAATAGTTTCTATAAAATTTTTTAAATTTATACTATATGTTAGTATTTCTGTTTATAAAATGCATTCTATTTTTATCAGTCGGCGAAAAACCAGACCATTGCTTTAAAATGAAGTTTTGAAAACGCAATTGCACATTGCATTATAAATTACAAGATAAGCTTTTATTTATTGTATTACCTGGTCTTTTGTGGTCAAACCTGCATATATATTTTTTCGACGTGTATTAAAACGGGGGATTTGTATTTTACGAAACTCGCGTATGTATTCATTAGTAAAATGCACACGTGTTTTATTATAAACGGCAGGAAAAAAAGTTTTTTTGTACGCGTATCTTTTATATCGTTTACTACACTGTAGAATATGTCATTTATATTGATGACGTAGTTTGATATTTTTTCATATATGGAAAACGTGCATTGTAACGCTTTTCTATAGGAAAAACTATTTATAGGACATTTCTTGCATAGCAAAATACTCATTAAAAAAAGTTATACTGTATATACATATACCAAAAAAAAAAAAAAAACGTTACATATTGTAAAGTTTTGCAATGATGCTGCTGCTTCTTTTGTAAAATTTTCTGTTTTTTTGTATAAAAATACGTTCAGGGCGTGTATTTTTTATACCGTAACATTTTTTTCGATCCTTTGTTACGATCAAAGTTTGTAGTCGGGTAAAAAAGCGAAAATTAATGTAGGGTTGCTAGGAACTGTTTTTCTGTCAAAACGTTACGTTTTTTGTATTACTATACGATATTTTAAAGTAAGGTCGACATCGACCAGATAAAAATAGTTTGATATTTTGTAAGACTTAGAGTTTTGCCAATTAATATCTAGGA
>JAQFYM010007639.1:0-10144 GCA_034694785.1 Agrenia bidenticulata
TTTTGTGCATTTAATCTGCCATTTTTTAGACTAATAAAATGCCGATTATGTTTATATTTACATACTAAGTGTTGATTTTGCTTAAGCACTTGTTGTAGCTGATTCTCTTGCCAGATTATAAAATAAAATAATGTTTTCTTCCATGCAAAACGGTAAACAAGTTTTGTCTTCAGTTTTCTAAAATGCTTGCCTATACAATATATGCAGTTATTGTTTTATTCTGCATAATTATAATATATAAATAAAAGTCAAAATAACTATACTTTAATCTCTGAAATCTTTTTGATTTGCAAGGAACGAATTGTCTCGTTATAACTACTGTTGAGTACAATTTAATAGACGTCAAATATAATTTAGTTTTTTACAGGTGGTTTTATACCTCAAAAAACAATTTGATTCAATTGATTATTTTGCGGTTTTACAGCTAATGTGTGTTTAGTTTTTTTGCTTGACAAAATTTTAATGTAATTTATTCTGTCACAAAGTATGCCAAAACTTCTAAAATAATTTTGAAAATGTTTTAGATTGCACAACTCTTGCACAAGCGCAAAAAAGAACTGCTGCAACTGTTCAGCCACAAATACCACATTGCGTACAACTGGTACTTATTGTATAAGCGGGGGTCTTTATGCTTTTTTAAAAAATGTGAATTTCTATTTGTACAACTATACAAAATTACAGCAACTAAAAGACCGTGCAAGCAATTGCAAATGTTGTATGAGGTTGTAGACGTACGACAATTGGCTATGACACTTTCAATAGTGATTTACTACAGCGATGATTCTGACTAGTTTTTTGTAAAGTTTTTTTTTTGTTCAAATGGTTCCAAAACAATACTATAGTAATTCCCTATGTAAATACCACAAAAAAACTATGACTACGTATTTAGTTATGCCGTATTCAATTTAATATGGTGGCCTTCTATATTAAAGCATTTGCTTTAGTGAATTGATGGTATAGTATATAAAAATGGAGCATTGAATAACTCACTATAATACAAACTTCTACAGATATCTACAGCAAAAAAGTTCCAGTAGCCGTCTATAGAGAGAATTCCATAATAGTACTTTTCTAGACTATATTTAAGGTGCATCTTTCGCTATAGTGATAGAAAAGAAACGCACCCTTGCACAGCAAATCACATGATCACAAAATCTTATTACAAAATCGATTTTGTAACATTGCATGGTTAGATCACCTAAAAAACATGCAAAAACTACAGCGTTATATTTTTTAATGTATGACTATATACGTCTTTTAAAGTATTTTTACAGCAAATTACAAAGTTAAGTTTTATATAAATCTTTTTTATATATTTTTTATGGCTTCCTGCCTTGTATGTGCATTACAAAACAGTTATGTGTCGTTTCTTTTTGTATTATTATTTTGTATTTAACTATCGACAGTAAGTGTCTGTGGTAATGGTATATTTTTTTGCTTTGCATTACAAAAATTGTTTCGTAAAAAATCTGTTCTACAAAAACAAGTTTATGCAATTTGTTAACTGCCATAAAGTTTCATTGCTTATATTTATTGAATACAGTATTTTATTTCTGAAGACTAGAAGGTGTACTTCCCTCCACTTAAATGTGGCTATCCATGTTTTTTAAAGTGTTTTAAATCTTTGTTTTTTACCAATATCCTACTAGATATACAAAAAACAGATATATGAAATTACATTCAAGTAATCAAATGTACAAAATAGTTTTTTGACAATATAATTTAGGTTCAAACTGCTATTATACATATGCATACCTGCGTTTTGTGTCTTTTAATTCTATAAACGCCTTTATTTTATTGCTATTTTACATAACTCTGCTTTACTTTCGTTTTGTACCGAGCAAAAGTGCGTTAAGTAGTAAAGTGAAACAAAATAGAAATTTGCATGGTGTAAGCATTTTGTCATTTAATTGCAATAATAAACACTGTATAAAACAACATTTGCCCTCATGTGATATTGTAGCTTTTATGGCGGCATTTAAAACGGGAAACTAGAATAGGGTCTCAGGAAAAGGATTGCTCGCATTCTTTTTATGTGACTTGTTTTTTTAATGTAAGTGTATACTGCAGTGCTTTGATACAGCACTGTTAGTATAAATAGGTTTGCTATCTATATAAGATAAGGCTTTTCTTATATGTAAATTCAGAATAAATGTTTTTTTAGTATGTCGAATTATTGAAAATAAAGATTTTTTTATTCTTTTACTTGCCATATAAATTCGCATTCTGTCATGTTAATGCAAAAACTTTTAATCAGCTTTTTGTGTAAAATTTTGGTTTTTTACGCATTTTGTGACTACTAAAAATGCCTAATATAGGCTTTTATTTTTTAGTTATTTAACCAGGTATATCAGCCAATCTGCATCGACAATAGTATGCAATTTACACGTTGTCTATGCGTTTTTTTGTTGCATTTAATGCATACAAGCACAGTTTGTTTTCAAAAGTGATAACTTCAACATTGTATATGTTTTTTTGTGCGCAACATTGCACAAAAAACCCTTTTTTGCAGTTCAATAACGAATCACTACAACAGGTGCACACACAAATACTTTAGTCATAAATTTTTGTAAGTAAAACGTACAAAAAGGACAACAACCGTATTATTTAACGTGTAGGATAGTTTACTAAAAGCAAATAAAAAGAGGGTAATAATATGCTTAACAACAAGAAATTAAAGTTGTTTTCTGTATTAAAATCTAAAGCTGTTGTGCTCTAGCCGACATTGGTACTATGATAGTGTTTGAAAAAATAGGTATAATAAACCAACACATTTTTTTTAAGGTTTGTAAAAAAAAAATTTGAAACTGCAAACCGTTGTATTATTATTTTTTCTACCAATCTAAGTACATAAAACATATGCTGCAAGCCCAAATGGGTATTCTCGTATGCATTTATGTCGTAGTTATACTTTTTGTGTTTTCTTTGTACTTGTAATAAAAAATCACATACTAAATTGACTAAATGTACGATAAAGCAATTTTTACACCAAGTACTGTAATTATGGGTAGTATTACCTATTATTTTTTGTACCTTGTTAAAAGTCAAATACATGAATTAAGAATAAAAACAAAATTGACAGAAATTTATTATTTTTTATCCCCATTATGCATATATAACAGTAACAAAATTTTTTGTTACACTGGATACTGCATGTATTTATAAGCACAAATTTAAAACTATAGATATCCGCTAATATCAGCAATCATCATATAAAACGCATAAAAAATACTTGATCTGCTATAAAATGCTTTATTTTATGTGTTTGATTACATAAAAAAAACTTATAGGTGTTTTTATACGAAAACAATTGCATTCAGTATGCTTTTAAAAGTAAAAGATACTTTTTTTCATTGTAGTTAGTGTGCAATATATCGCAATACAGTAAAAAATATAGGCGTTTAAAAGGTTTATACTTTTTTTATATGTTTAATCACCATTTTTTTATTCAAATTAAATGATAGCGCATATTTTTATACCCATTGCTGAAATTACTAGATATAAAAATTAGATTAAAAATTTACAAAAACTGTTTTTTTGTTGTTTTAAAAAAGATTATAATTATACTTTAACAAGCATGTTAAAATATTATATGCTAATTCCTGTCTTTTTTGTTTCCTTAATCCATACTAAAAAATCTTTTGTACACTTTTTGACCTTGAAACAATAAAAGCATTTATAAAAAAATATACTATTATATTCATTAATCTCACGAACTGTTTTTTGAATAATAAAGTATTTGAAAGATAGGTTTAATCTTTTTAGAAACATCCCGGCCTTTTTCTCATAATAAACATGCATATCTGTACAAACAAAAAGTGGTTACGACGATTTTTTTAAGATTTTTTTGACGTCAAACTAAATTATAAACACTTTTTTTATGTTGTTTTTTCTTTAGATTACAGTTTTAAATTGTAAATAGATTTTGAAAAGATTGATAGTTGCTTTTTTAATCTAAAATTGTAATAATAAATTTTTAGGTCTTATTTATTAATAAGGTACAGTTGAAATTGTTTGTAGTAGTCTGTATCGACCAGAGAAGCTATTTTTCGCAGCCGAATCGTTGCTATATTACACTTCATAACATTTCTGCAAGTGGATTAAAGCTTAACATAAAAAGTAATCTTGCATGTTTTGCTGTATTTTCGACAATCCTTACCGCGAACAATTAGATGCTTAAACAAAAAACCATGTCCAATGCATGTTTATGGCTTTAGGCTTATAAAATTAGAAGAAAAAATTACACATATTTTTTGAACTAATGATAAAAACGTATTTTGTGTATTAAAGCACAAATCTGTGTATTTTTATATTATTTTTTTTGTAAAAAACACTTGGAAACGTTTTTATAAAAAGATACATGTTTTTATAAATTATTTTTTAAAAATGTTGCGTAATAATCTTTTCGATATTAAAAAATAAAATAGGGGTTTTTAGTTATCTTTTTTGCTAACTCTTTTTTTGCAAAAAAAAAGACATAGATATATTTCGCAAACTTTTTTATAAACACAATTTATAAACAAGTTTGTAAAAAAATATGTTCTTAACAAAAATACATGCTACCCAGTCCTACGATATGCGCCAATAATATTTTATTTTTATAGTAAAATTAAAGCGGCTTTAAATCTAGTATTCTTATTCAAGAAAAAATATTTTACTTTTGTTGATAAATTTAGAAAATACTAAAAAAATACATTAGTTATGTTTATGCATAAATCAAATATAAAACTAACAAAGGCAAGTATGTTACATTTTTTATTTTTAAACACGCACAATTTAGATTCTAGTAGATAAACTGGTTTTTTTACAAGTCGGTAGATTATGCTTATGTTTTAAAAGAAGGAAAAGGCGTATACACTATTGGAATAAAAAATTGTATTTTTACACAATTCTTTATAAAAGTGTACTTTATACGATGCAAAAAAAAAAAAACAAAATTTTTTTTATAATTAAAAATATATATTGTTATATAATTAAAAACAAACTTTTTAAGTACAAAGCGTCAATAAAATATGTTTATGTACAATACATCTACCCTGATAAGTACCTGTCGTGTGAGTAACTGTTGCAATAATTTTTCAACATAGAAGTTGTAAATGCTACCAATATTATAAGAAATCTTAGATTTATGAATTAATTTGCAAAAATAAACGCCAATAGAGCTTCGGTGTTGTCAGAATGTATTGCAAAATAATTAAGTTTATTGTAATAAAAGATAAGACACTAAAGCGATTACGCATTCAGAAAAACCAATATTTATTTATCGACTTATATAATTTGTACATTATAAAAGAATTTTTTCGCAAAGCTTGTTGTAAAGAAAAAAAGCTCACTTATGCATGAATGGGATCCCAGGGGGGTTTTGGACAGGGATGTTTAACCCCCCCTCTTCTGTTCTTCTTTTAAAGTACAGGGGGAAGGGATATGACCCCTACGAAAAAAATAACATTTTTCTGTTATATGTTTTTCAACAACTATTAATTTGTATGTAAAAAACCATTTTTTATGTAAATACTACAACTTGATAGGTACAGTCAAATCCTTAGAAAACTAGCGAGACCTGTAATAACTCTACAGTACACGTTAAGTAAGCTATATTATTACTAAGTTGTATAAATACTTAATGCAATGGTACTGTTTTTAAGTGGCCGACAACGTAAAGGTAATCTGGGAAAGCCGTTTAGTCATTCAAAAGCTATTAAGCGCCTGCCATGATGAATCCAAGTTTACATACGCTAGAATACAGATATAGAAAATCGGTCATAGTTGCCTGTAGCGACAGTCACGTTTGGCCGGTTTCTACGTTTTTTTGCTTACTGCTATAGTGTGTAATAATCAAGTGCACGTACTGACAAAATGGGTCCTAAAGGGAAAACTCGTTGTAAAAAATGCCTCAAAAATACATGACTCAAAAAAATGCGCAAGAGAATGGTATGAATAAAAGTGAACGTGTACAGATTGGTAAAAAAAATTAGGGTATGGTTTGGAAAGGGGAGCGGTTAAGGTTCTGTTTGGTTATAAAAGACAAAAAAGTACAAAAAGATACATGCGGATCGAAAAATTGGTTTATTAGTATTTCTGCTCGCAGATATTTTGTTATGCTTTTTTTTTGTTGCAAACAAACAAAAATGCCCTAAATTCATTTTGTTGCGAGACAGACTTTTTGTTTAGCATAGGTGCCGTGGCAGGGTTTTCTACAGCCGTTACAAAAAGAAAAAAGCTTGCAATTATACGAAAGAGGCATACAAAAAGTTTTTGTTAGACTGGTTTTTTATAGTTGTGTTTAACGTATAGTACGAATTTCTGTGTTTGACGTGTAAGGAGGAGCTAGGAGGGGGGGGGGATCTTCTGTGTAGCTAAACCAATATAAAAAAGCAAATTTTATTTTATTTGCAGTTTCTCTTTGTTCTAACATCTCTAGTGCTATAAGTAACACAATGGTTTTTAAACCGTTATTGTTTTAAAAAAATAAAAACTTCTAATTATACTTAAGCATAGATATTTTCGCTTTTTTCAAGACTACGTTATACGCGAAAAAGTTTAGTAATTAGTGGATGTGCGGTTCGCATGCTGCTTTTAGTTACAAAATCTACTTATAGGCATTTACGCTTATCTTTAAGACGATGCCTAGATAAGTTTGCTTATCTTTTTGATAGGATAGTTTTGCTATCGAACTCATTATAACATTGCCATCTGCATACTTATAAAGGTATTTCCTCGTACTTAAAACTAGTTTGCCCGTGGCGATAACGCCTAGTTACGTTTACGGCCGTAACCTCGTTTTAAGCTGCAGGCAACCTTACAGACCAAATTCTATCTCTCTGCTTTGCGTACCTAAACAACGGTTACGATTGAGATCGAATATGTACTTTTTACGCACATATAATTTGTAAAATAGGCTGCCCAACTATTATCTAATATTACCAAAACCATTGCATACTATATATAAACACAATGAAATATGTTAGAAGGGCCAACATGCCATATTAAGGCAATCAATTATCTTTTTTGTAACAACCTTTGCGATACTACCACTGAAAAAAACTTTGCATACAGAAAAGGTTAAATTTCTATTTTACAATGCAAAATTGATAAAAATAACAATTGGCTGCTAAGAACGTAAATAACAAAGTTGAAGCGATTTTAAGGCACAAGTATGCGTCTAAATTACAGGGTTTTTTTCGGTACTGTTTTTTTGTATAAAATAAAGCAATTTCCAACTTTAAAATAAAAGCATATACATACACCAAAACAAAATTTCAAAAATATTGTGTTTCAAACAATACAGACTACCTATTTTTATATTTTTAGGTTTTTGCACCCGACGCCAATTAGAAAAAACGGAGGTAATACCCCGGGGCACTATTGCTGTAATTAATACGCTGTGCACCAGTTAAAATAGCTTAATAACAAAAAAAAATAGGGTAAAGATGTACGTACACCCAATGAGCCAATAGTAGGGTTATCCGCAAGAATAAAATCGTGATGTTTCAGACGGGTAACTGCTTTTGAAATATGCAGCGCAGGCAAATAATGAATATTTAAAATGCATAATATACTTTTTAAATCATTGGGGTACGCTTGTAAACATACACGACATATATACTTTTTGTATTGTTTAGCTCCGTGAGAAAAAATGCATAAGAAAATACAAGCAGGTAGTTTTTGTAAAGGAAACATGTGACATGTGTAGTTGACGTTGGACATAAATTTTGAAAATGATCTTTTAATAATTCTAATAAGGTATATTATAGAGGTCGGACAATGACATGGGTCTTTTGGACAGTGATCAATTTTTGTCACGATTTGTATTACTAGCCACATAATAAAACCAACAAATATAACAACCAGGGTGCATTATATAGTGGGTATTTATTTATTACAAATTTTTATCAAGTTCTAAGAATAATACCAGTAAATACATAGGTAAGCATTTTTCTTAGTATAAATGATATACAATTAGCATTAAAGTAGTAATAAGTAAACATTTTGCTAAAATCTTGTTTATTTATCGGAAATATAGTGTCAAAGTCTGTAGTAAGGTAAAACCTTTATATATTATAAGGGCTACCCATTAAAGCATGCAATTTGATTTTTGTTAAGCTATTGCACTAAAAAAATGCTTTTATATGCCTCTTTTTTACAATATTGATATTCTGGTAATACAGTTAACCTTTTCTCATAAGAAATCTTTCGTGCAAAATTCTAAATGTAAACATTAGAACTTTAAATGACATTTGATAAACTTAATTTTCCACTAGATCGAGTAAATGAATATGCATACAACGGTCATTATAAACTATTGGGTAAATGATTTAATTTTTTTGTTACGTGAAACCAGGTACGCAATTACGTCAAATACTATGTTTAATTAAAAATTTATTGCGCGTCTAATGATGCTTATTTATATTAAAGATTTTTACCAACATGTTTTTTTAGCTAAAATATTAATAATCATTTTTTTGACGCTACTTCTGTATTGCATCGTAGCAAATGATTTTTTCTTGATAATTGACAAGGTTTTTTATAGAATATGTAAAAAAACAGTGCATATATTGTATGCACGTTACAAATGTCTTGTTTTTTTATATGTATAGTATATTACACAAAAATGTCTGAGTAATAGAATAGACATATGTCCATATTTATAAGGGACTTTTTTTTAGTTTTCTTTTACATTGTAAAGTAAAAAAAATGTTTACATTAAAAAACCATGCCTCACTTTAAAAACAGATGTAGACTTCATTTATTCGATGATGTTCATATATAAAGGAGGCTTGTTATAGCGTTTTAATATTAAAGAAACATACAAAAAAACAAAGACTACAATGTAGAATTATGTGTTAAATCAAGTAGAAAACCTTGTAATATAAAATATTTATTTTGTTTAAAAGCGTATTTTGGTTATGTTCTAATGCAAAAAAAAACATGATTTCATAAACATTGAAGTGCATTTTAGACAAGCATTTTTATATATTGTGCCGTTGTTTTCAAACTTAAATAATTTACAAGAAAAAACTAAAATCTTTATGAAGTGAAGTGTTAAAACTAATTAAAATTTATAGATGAGTTGCAATGGTAATTTTAGGAAAATTAATTTTATCACTTTTGTTTAAAAAAACTTTTGTGGATTTTTAAGATTCACGAGTGGTAATAAAAACCATCCGTGTCAATATGAAAAATTGTTCTTGTTAAAAAACGGTTATTTTTGAAAAACAGTCTTGACAAGGCGTGTTCAGATCAAAGTAAGGAACGATTTTTTTTGTGCAAAAATGATATTACTTCATGTTGTTCGTTTCAAATAAAAAAAAACTTTTTCAAAACTGTTTTTTTAGAGAGAAACTATTTTTAAATAAATTGTAAATTTTAAAGTAAGTTTATTTTTTACCATAATAGTTTTGTATATTAAAACCATTTTTTTACTTACCTCATTGTTAAGGCGTATACAAAATACAGGTTAGAAGTGGTTGTTAAACGCCTATAAAAAGGGCTGGGCGACATTTCGCCGTACGGCGAAAATTTGATTTTATCAAAAAAAAAGTATATTTAAAAAGAAATTACAAATATTTACTTGAATTTGACTGTTATGACTTTTTCTTAAATTTTTTTTACTAACCAAACCCTAAACCTAACCCTAACCCTAACCCTTACCAAACTTTATCTTGAAATGCAGTCATAATTGTAATTTTTTGTTGTTTATCTTGGTCAATTTAGATTTAATAAATTTTATTTTGCCTTAAATATCATCTTTGTGCATAATTGTCGCATTATTGTATGTATTTTTTTCGGCGGCGAGTTTTGCGAAAATTCGCCGTACGGCGAATTGTCGCTCAACGAAATAAATGGTTTTTAATTTAAAAAAATTTTTAGTAAAAAATTGCTTGATTTTGAATTGAACAAATATATTTAAAAACAGGTTCTATTATAAAAAACTGTTGTGTAAAAAACTGTTTTTTTATTTACAACGAACAACACAAAAAAAATCGGTCTTTTTTCAGTCTAAACACGGCTAATTACAACTGCTTATATAAAATAACCCGTTTTTTTAACATTCAGACCTTTATGTTGACATGGATTTGGCCTATAGTTATAAAAAACATCCGATTTGCTTGTTTTAACTCACGAAAAAATATTTTTTTTTTTG
>JAQFYM010007640.1:0-10144 GCA_034694785.1 Agrenia bidenticulata
TTTTTATTTGTCTCTAAAATGACACCTTAGATACAATAATTTTTAACAAACCCAAACAAAGGTAAAAAAAACAAAAGACGCGTTATTATACCTGTATATTCTTACTAAAGGACTTCGTATATTAGGCTATATGTTTCGTAATTTCTAGTCTTTTATTTTCTGCAAATTTCGAATCGAATAATTTCTGAAAAAAAAAATATATTAAATTTATGCATTACTAAAAATCCCGTTTCTTGGGTCACTTTTTTCTACGATTAACTTTTTTCTATAGGTATAAAAGTTACATATGTATAAAGTATCAATGAATACAAAGAGTTATTATATCTGTAAATTCTGTAGAGAATTTTATCAAAAAACTATGGAAGTTTTATTTTTACTTTTTGTAATAACTGTTTTTCTGCAAACCTGAATTGGTTCAAGCAGGATTCCAAAAAAAAAATACAAAAAACGGCTTTAAACACATGGTTTCTTTATTTTGCATCTGTTACTTTTGCATAATCAACTGAAGATTATAGAGATATATATACTATTTTCACTTGTTTACCTTTTTTCTTATTTTCATCTAATAGTTTTTGTACAACTAGCCTACCTGTTGTTTTAAATGCTGTAAAATTGGCACGCGCAGATAAGAACCACCTAAAAATACTCGTGTCAGTTTCATAGGTTCTAATACTTTATACGAAAAGGTAAAATGACGTAAAATATATTATATTGCACCGTTTTTTATTTAATATTTTACATCTATTTATGAACATGCAAAATTAAGTTACTGCGTGCAATTACGCTGCATCTTGCTACTTCAAATGTGCTGTTACCGCTGCTTTGTAATAAACTTAAATATCTAAAGTACAAGCTCGTTGAAACAGCAAAACTTAAATATGAAAAAAAGCCGCAACTTTTATTGCTTGCCACAGAAAGCTATATTTTAATAAAAATGTATCTCGCCTAAGTATTATGCAATGTTAAATTTATTTTTTATTGATATATTAATACACTAGACTGTAGCAATTGTCAGGATCTTAAAATTGATGTATATTTTAATTTTAAAAACAATTTAATGTTAAAAGCTTAAAAAAATTGCCTTCAGTTGGATTGTAAACACATTAAAACTTTAGTAACAAAACCAGTATCTTGACGCGCAAGTGGTTATTATGTTTTTCATAACAAATAAAAAAACTGATAATATAATTTTAAAGTAAATTACTTACGACTCAATAAAAAAGCGTCATTCTTACCTCTCGTAGAAATTCTTTTTTTTTTGTTTACGATCTTTGGATTTTGTACTTTGGAAAAATTTGCTTAATCCTGTATGCTTTTCTGTTTGATACTATAATCATTAATGCATTTATAGTGACTACTAATTTAGAGGTTAGACTTATCAACCAGATCTTGTTCACTAGGCCTTTACTTCCGTTGTAATCTTTACGGAATCCTTGTAATCTGCAATTGTATATATGATAGTACTTTGTATATCGCCGGGTCATAAGCGTATTTTTTTTATAATAACAAGTTTATATGTTTACAATTTTTTACCGTTTTTTCTATAATACAAGCATTTATACCATGCAAAATTATAAAAAATTAACCCCTGGGGTACCCCGGGGTTTCCCCGGGGTAGATATTTTGCGCAAAAAATCCCAAAAAACCCGGGGCGCTGGGTTTACGAACCCTAGTTGGTTGAAAACAAGGTGCGATGTGATTAAAAAAACTTTATAAAAACTTATTTATAAAGAAAAGATAGAAAAAAACATTCGTTTTACATAAAGGGTAAATTTCTATATAAGACAACATGACATAAATGTATATTAGCATGTTTTAGTCTTCACAATACGAAAACTATCATTCAAGCCAAAAGGCAACATTCGAACAAGTGATAAATCACGTGAAGATGACAAGAATTATTCTATCAAACCAAAAATTTAAATCTGCACACAAAAGTGTACCAACAGGAAGTTGAGGTTCAGTTGAATCAATGAATTAAGTAGTGGTTGGGTTAACATGATCAAACTGACAGTAAAGCTGGAACTATTTATGCTTGAAAGCAGTGTGGATAGATTAAAATCAACAAGGTCTTAAATGTCAAAAGCAGTTTAAAGATCTACACTTAGGCTTATAAAATTGTATGCTATATGGGCAATTTAAGCTAGTGCTTCACCGAATAAAGGACATGCAAAACAAAAGATGTTGACTATTGTGTGGGCGAGACACTAAGCAAACAAAAAAAAAACTCTGGTAAGATAAATGGTCTATGTATTAATAAGGAAGGCATTACTGAGCAATATGTCGCACAATTTGCAAAAATAGAAAAAAGTCTTACCTTCATAGACTGCGCGTACCAGAAAACACCAGATTTTTGCCTTAAAAAGGAAAGTTGGTTAGACATTTGTAGTAAAAAGAGTATAGGAATATGAAAACTTTAGTCAAAAACTGGCATCATAAAGAGTCAAGTGAGTGCCTACAACTAAAACATTTACGCCAGCAAAAAGAACCCACTCCAGGGCAAGCATCGAATGCTTTGAGTGTGGGCAATTACGGCATATGTCGTATGATTACCCGTAAAAGCAAAATAACACTGCAGAATTAGGAATCAAAAAAAAAAAAGTTAGTAGGTATTACTTGTATCTTAATAAAAAATATTGTTTTGTTGTACTGGAAAACGACGTTTTGGACTCGCTTATCACAACATGTGCGTATAAATGTTTCCCCAAGTTGGGGATAACTTTAAGTAAACAAAACATTTATTTAATAGACGGAAACGAGTAACTTTCAAGCGGTAAAGAATTTATGCAAAAAAAAATGAACAATTTTTTTTTTTTCGGAAAGATTTAAGGGTGTGGAAAATCAAGTTAGTAAGTCATGGGTTACTATGCAAAATGTTGTTAATAAATTAAAAAAGTCTGAAATGCCAATAAAATGCAACTTTATTGAGACAGGGGGATGACATTCCAATAAGCGGAGCACGCCCGATACTAATTTATCTTAGATAAAAAAAATTTGAGGTGATCATAATGACTTGGAAAAAAAAGAACTTAAAACACGTAATTCCTGGCATAGAAGTCCGATAGTCTACGAGGAAAACATAATGGTAGTTCACGTTTTTGCCTGGACTAAAACCGATTAACTTGTTAAGTGAGATAGACTTTTTTAAAATACTTAAATTAATGGTTTTTGTTATGGGTTGAGAGATATGCGGCATTTTACAGCAAAAAGATCTAAAGGACGGATCTTACCAGGTTCCAATAGCAGCAAAAAATCGTGAAAAACTGACTTTTTTACAGGAAAAGGCATCTGCATTATAGAAAAAAAAAGCCGCAGGGAAAAATTTTTCGTCTGCAATTTTTCAAAAGAAATATGACTTAAATTATGTTGATCTTAGTAAAAAAAAGTGTGTGTTTTATATTGATAACACCACTGTATGGTGATACAATCATGGCACAAAATTCAAATAGAAAGTTTCGCAGAGGTAGGATACAAAAATAAAGTTTTGAAGAAAATGTGCCAAAAGGATTTGAATTCGTTGCAGAAATGGAATTCGAAGACTAATAAATACGCTCAATATGATATAGCCAAAGCGATATATAGCGCACGAGATGCGAGATTAATAGCCCAAGACAAAAAAGCAACACCAAGAATTCGTAGGAAGGTTTAACTGTATAAAAACTTTGTTGATAATATAACCGAAAGAATAAAACCTTACTACAAGTAGATACAAAAGTTACGCAAATTCACGTGGGACAAGAGCACGATAAAGCAATTACGGCAATAAAAAATAAAATATGCAAAAAACGCAAACTATATATTTCACAACCAAAAAGGGAATTGTACTAGAAGCAGATACCAGCGACGATGGTCAAAGTAGCAGTTCTTTATTCAAGACACACGAACGGTGGCGGTACAGCGTAGATTACACACAATACCAGCTAGAACTTGTTTAATTACGGAACGGTAAAATCTTGCTGCCACGTGGTAATGAAAAGGTTAAAATATTCCTTGACAAAAATAACTTTACTTACATAACAGATGATCAAGCAAAGCATACAAAAAAATTCACTCAAATTTGCATCAAAAAGATTAATGATATGGTTTTTTAAAACTAGCGCAATTTGAATTTACAGTAAAAAATAAACCAGGAACATAAATATTTATGCTGAGGCTCACAGCAAATCGAAATATACTAGTGATGGCACGAAAACAGGCGAAAAATACTGTAAAAAATAAAGTGGTTGAAAAACATGGCGAAGCGCATCAGGCAGGGGCAGACAAAGATACCGGCAAAATGTAAATACTTACTTCACAACGCGTACTCAGGTTCCGGAAGGCGCTTATAGGTTTCGCAAGGAAAAAGAAATTTCCGTATTAGAGAAAGGATTATGTTTAATACATAATTAGAGTGAGACCTGCGTTCAATATAAAAATTCATAAAAAGTAAAACATGCAGGTTTGTTGAGGTGTAAACCTGGCTAAAAAGTTGGAATCGATATCTTTTAAGACAAATACAAAGAAATTATAGTCGCATTGACTATTTTTTACCGAGTAGGGGCAATGACCGTCGGAACAAAAGAAACTACAAAAATTATACAATTTTAACTAGCATACAGCAGAAGAAAAATTAAGGTGTTCTGCAATGCAAAAAGCTGTAAATCTTAAACAAGAACTGGAGAGTGGTGTTTGCAACACTATATAACACAAAGGTTTAACATTCCATATTACCATCAAGGCGAGCACCGCGCTTAAAGAGTATATATACTTCTACAAAGGGCAATTATAGAAGACGACAGCGCTTTCAAAATAATAATGCCACTAACTGTACAATTTTATACAGATCGATTTTTATAGCTCTATATTGTAGTCCAAATGCGGCATGGTTTCTGAAAATTGGCGTTTTATGTAAAAAAGGAGTGCAGGTATAAAGACAATTATACGAAGACGCATGTACATGCTACCTAATATTAAATAAACAGAAAAGTGCTTGTGCAAGCTAATATGATAGCAAAAACAAATGACTTTAAATGGAAAAAAGTTATTAACGTAGTGTCTAATATATAAAGAGATGCGTATAACATACAACTGAAAAAGGGGCACAATTTAAAAAAAACGTCGTATCCAAATGCAGGGTTTAAAATAGGAACGTTGGATCCTATAAATGGATTTTGTGTTGAGTCAGTGCAAGAAAAAAAAAGGATATGTAAAGGCAGAGGCGGAATAACGCCCGAGGGGGGCAATGGGGGCATGTGCTCTAGAGCTCCTGGCTTAGAGGGCTTAAAAAAAGAAAAATAAATATTTCTACAAACGTATTTACAGAAAAAAAACTTGTTAATATTTGCATTAAAAATTAAGGTTCTGCATTTTTATTTGTAAGATAGCAGAAATATGTAAACTTTTTTAAATTTTGAAAGGTACTATGTATGTATTGATTGGATGATATAAAAAAATAAATTGTCGATCTTTTAGTAGTGCTTTACTGGTGTGTGTTCTTCCTTCTGGTTATCGAGTACTTAGCTGTAATTTAATACGCGTAAAACATAAATAGATACTTTTTACAACCTACTTAACAAAAATGTATACGCAAACAAAAAATACTGTACAACAGTATATGTATAATAAATAATTTAACAATTATAATCTTTAGTTTGGCAAAAAACACAAAAAACCAAAGCAATCTTATGCCTTTTGCTCATGTGTCTTTTGAAATAAAAATACTACTGTAATACGTTTCATTGTTGTTTGTACAAACAAGTCAAACTTTTTTTCGACATAAAAAATATATTTTTTACTTCATATATTCTTAAATGCATTTCATTCTAAAAATAACACTGTTTTCTTTTTTTGGAAAAAACTTATTTGCTAAGTTACAAGCTCTAAATCAATAACATTTACAATTTATTTTGTAATTTTATACGACTTAAATAATATTTTAAAATAATAACTGATTGCAGACAATCAACAGCAATATATATTAAACACACCAAAAAGAAAAACGACCTCCTTGGTCGCCGTGTATTATAAAACTTTTGTATATGAAAAATTGTATTTTTTAGTCTGGTCTAAAAATGCATTGTGTAATACAACTATGTACAAAAAACGTGCGAACGGATTGTGTAAAAGTCTAAAAAAAGTATAAAATAAATCTTATGCAGTAATCTGTGCAATGCCAAAGCAGAATTAACAGTAAATAAATGAGTTCTATGCACAAGATGTTTTTTTATCAAGAACACAATTAAAAAAAACATTATATTAGAGGTTTAGACCGCAATACCTATCTCCATTAGGCCAGTCTGGCTCTTCTACACACCCCGAGAAAAACGTAAAAAATATAACATAAAATTAGCATGTCTTGCGTAAAAGGGATAACAACAAAAAACAAGCTTTTTTTTCTGGCATTCATAGTTAGTATACTGTTTGAATTTTTATTAGCATATTATGACCATTTGTGGTTTGTGCTAAATTATTATAGTTTTTGTAATTACTATATAGAAATAAGCATTCAAATTCTACAAAGAAATACATTTTTTACCTAGCTAAAAAAAACTGTTAAAAACAAAGTCTATTTGTTGTGAAAAAAAGCATGAAAAATATATGATTAAAAATTGCAAAGGTACATTTTGTTATAATTCTAAAAAAAGATTGCATAGACTAATGCATACAAAAACCTAAAAATAAAACGATCCCTGTAGGCTTTTTAGGCTTCTTACTATCATTCCTGATGTTTATAAATATCAAAATATATAATCTGTATAAAGAAAAAAAACATTCAAATATAGCCTTGATCAAAGCCTTGATCAAAGCACATATTTTTTAAAAAAAATTACTTAAAAAATAGGGCCCTCTTCAAAAAAGGCGCCCTCGGAACCTTAAATTTGTTAGTATGCCCCTGTGTGCAGAATGTTGAAATATGGTCGCCTTTTCGATTGGTGTCCCGTATGATAATCAATTAAAAAGAACTCGCATTTACTATATGAACAAGGAGGTTGATAACATTAATGCAATGCGATTGTAAATATATTAAATAAGCAATATTGTACAGATAAGAAAAGAAAATCAAAATGATTCAGATACGGGATATATCTTTATAAGAAAACAAAAAACAAATATATAGTACCAGTCTTAATGCGTTCTTATCCAAACTAAAAACTAACATTTGAGCAAAAAAGGCAGCGGTAAACAAAACGGAATATGTGTTACTGAAGTTACAGACATTGTTTTTTTTACTCAAAAATAAATGCAACGTTTATCTATATAGTAAAAACCATTATGTATTGTATGCGTTGGCATGGTGATAGTTTCGCATGACAGGCAGTAATTTTTGCTAAAATGTAATTGCGTTTTGTTGCCTTACTTTACTTACGTTCGTTTTGTGTTTTTTACTAGAAAGTTTTTTTATTTAAGGCATGAAAATATCATAGAACGGAATTCCATATGCAGGATTACGAACAAGTTGGAATAAACTAAAGTATTTTAGATGCTAAATATAAAAACTGCTGGGAAAGGTTTGGGTACGTATATTTACTGCGCCACACGCCATGCGTGTACAAAAAATTTTAAAAGAAAGAATTTGCGTTTCTTGCTTGTATAGTAAAACATAGAAAAATACTGATTAAATATCATATTAGTATTTTTTTTTATATTAAAAAAAAAAACGTATATGGGTATAAGTATAAAGTTTGCCCGGATTACATATCATAAAAGCATATTTTCTATATTTTTAATAAAATCATTATACTAGTTCATTATTCTTAGCAAAGTAGCAAGAACAAATTTTTCATGATATTTTTGTGTTTATAAGATGCTTTTTACAATATATACTAGCAAAAAAAAACAAAAACAAATTGTTGGTTTACTTTAATGTATAAGATTTCTAAAAAAAAGTATTATAACAAACTGTAAAATCATACAATGGACAAATATAAAAACTTCAAATCTTATCAGCAAATACACATTAACACGTTGGAACAAACATTTAACCTTTCTATATGAAATTAAAATATGCATTACTCATATGTAAGAAATTATAGAAATATAAGAATGCATGCAAAAAAAGTTTACACTTGTCATAATTTTGGCTGCCGCTTACCTGGCGGTGGCTTGAAATATCAAATACAACTTACACACAGTAATATACGAATCATTATTGCCGTTCCAAATAAAAATTGTTCATGACATCTGACAAATAACGTATCATAGTTAAATAGCATATTATGGGCGGTTTAAAGTGTTTAATATAAAAAAAAAAGGTATACTAAATAATATACCATTAAAAATGTGCACAAATTATGTAAGTTATTACAACAATATTCTTTTTCTGATTTTATGGGTTTTAAAAAATTATTTAAGTATCTTAAAAGTTTTTCAGTAATAACATTAGAAATTTGTGTCAATTTTTAAAAATAAAAACATAACAGGTTGTTATCTTTATCGATACCCTCAGAATAAGAGACTTAAATTGTCAAAATGTGTATTTACATGTTATAAAACCTTTTTGTTTATACACAGACGACGAATTTACATTTTGGGGTCCCAAGGGAACTTTTTTTAAGGCACCGTTTGTATTTTGTAAAAAAAATTGTGATAGGCAGTACATAAAATCAGTTTTTGATTTTTTGTATTGCTGCAATATTAATTTGTTGTATCAGCTAAGCTTGAACTGCAAAAAAATATTACGCTTTTTTGCGTATACTCATTATAATTTTTAAACGCAAAAAACATTAAATTTTCTACGTTTAAAAATAGAATGCGTAGAATATAACAAGTTTTTGTTTAAAAAACTTTATGTGACAAGTATTTTGCTAAAAAAACTTTTGTAAAGATTATTTATAGCATTGGAGAAATAATTTTTCTTTTGCTTTTATACACATTTAGCAAAACACTATTGAAACACAATAAATGTTAAAGCTACATATTATGTGCTTGTCAAATTATATACTGTAAAGCCGCATTAACATGATTTTTACAACACCCTTTTTTCAGCAAACATTCCTCTAATAAAGTTGTCAAGAGTACATTCTAACGCATCTCCTACTAAAAAAACTAGAAAGTTATACATAATATGTAATTATATTATGAGCTACTTGCATAAATACCCAGTATTAGATGGACCTGCAATAGACATGTGTTTTAAACACTTTTGCAATATATGGCGACTTTTAAAGTAAATTTGAACTACTTAGAACAAACTATCATTTTTATAGAAGTCTAAATATCAAAAAAAAGTGTACAAAAATACCCTTTTTTGTAATTTTAAAATGTTTTTTGTTGCAAAGAAGTACACCACAAAATTTTTAATAGTCTAGTGATCACTACTTGCAATAATACAACAGCTTTACAGTCATACATTATAGATATGATTACAATTACGCGCAAAATACTTTATGTGCGCGCAAATTTAAATGAAACTTTTATACATACAGTTTAAATAGTAAAATATAAAATTTTCTTTTTTTGTGTGTAATTTTAGTCAAATAAATTTGGATGATTTACACAAAATAAGTTTGTGCGTGAGTATAAAACAATATATGCGCATAGCGTACATGCTAGCAAATTTTTTATATGTAGAAAAAGCTACGATATTTTTAGATCACGTAACTTTGGTGAATACGCTTTTTATAAAATATCGCAAATAAGCAGGGCTGCCGTTTTGGTTATACTTACCAGATTCATTTTTTTGTTGTTTTTTTAACACGTGAAATTTGCTGGTGTCACTATTTGGTGATTTATGCGTTTTCTGGTGTTTTCAAGACTTTATTATTTTTGTAGTTTGAGTAGCCCCAGAATAAAAAAAAGTCAAAAATCACTTTAAAAGACAACCAAAATGTAGTAGAAAGAGTAAAAATGCATCATAAGTTAGTCAAAGCATCTAACAAATGCAAAAAAACGTTTTTCGTAATTGATAATGTTTTTTTTGATGACAAACATGTTAAAACCTACTATGTAACATGGTTAAAGTCAAAAAAACTCATGTCGAAAATAAGACCGCATGGAATAATATATAGGGTTATAATGCAAAAATCTGCGTATTCTGTCAGTAAGGGCACCATTTATGTTCTAAAACTTATGTGGTATCCTATATCTGCCCAATAAAAAAAACACAAAAATAAAAAACAAACAAAAAAAACTATTTGTTCTTTTATTTAATTTAAAAAAAAAACAA
>JAQFYM010007641.1:0-10144 GCA_034694785.1 Agrenia bidenticulata
TGTCTAGTTTGGTATAGTATAAATAATAAACTTGTATATCGAATACCTCGAACTACTCATTTTTTCCAGTGTAATTTATTATTTTTTCTTTTATTTTTCTAAAAAACTCGCCCCCCCAGGGCGAGTTGTCTTTTATGCCCCACGGGCGAGTTTGGGACAAAACGGCCCAGGGCGAGTCGTCCCCCGCCCAAGATAAGATAATATCAAATAAAAAACGATTATAATATGAATACTTGATGAAATACAGTTACATGTATAAAAAGTAGAATATACTTTTTTACATAGAATTATGTACCAAACAATAAAAACAAAACGGTAATAAATGTCATAGAAAAAAAATTAGTTTTGTGATGTCTTTGTATTTTATTATTTTATCTTTTTTTATATAGATTTATAAGAGCTTTGAATTTTAGAAAAATATTTTTTGATAACATTAAAAGTTCAGGATAACTAATATTTTGTGATTTTTTTCTTTACTTATAAGTATTGTTTTCCAACAATAAAATCAAAAAACTCTTATGTATAAAAAAGTTGGACATATATTTAGACTTAATTATTTTCCGAACATTCAATCCCATATAAATTTGTAAAAATGAACGCAAAAGTTTTTTTTTGCAAAGATAGTGCAGACGGTCTAGGAATCATTTAGCATATGAACTCAAAGAAAAACTGTACATTCATATTATAACTTTTGTATAATTGGCTTTAAATGTTTTTCTTGAATTTGCAACCTATGCAATTGATAATTTTTTTTTTGAAATATTACATTACATTAGCATTTTCAAAAGAGAAGTAGAAGTAAACACTTCCCTTAAAAAAATATTTCTTATTCTAGCTCCAACTGTGATAATTACACAAAAATGCGTCATAAGCGGGCCTCTTTATTTACGGGAAAAAGGACAAAACTTTTGTTTTTTCTTGTAAAAAAAGAATTTTTTTTTGTAATTTTTTGCGGTTAAGTAACAGAAAAATATTTTGACATTAGTTAAATAGAGTTTTATATGATAATATTGTAAAAAAAACAAATCAATATATATTCAGAATCTTAAAAGAAAAAGAAAAATTATATTATGTCTAATATTAACTCTTTGACCTAAAAAAGCATATATATAAATAATGCATGATAGTTTTGTGTTTTATTTGTAAACATTGTAAGCGTATCTATAAACTTGAATAATCTAAGTTGCAAAGTAAGAAACAGGCAAACTTACAAAGATCATTTTTTATACATAAAATCAATCTAATACTTAGCAATTTTTTCTAGATAGCAACTAGTCCATAATTGTTAGAAATACCTTTTTTCTTTTTAAAGCTGTATTAAACGCAAAAATGTTTTAATTTGAAACAAAATATTCTAAAAAAGCATTCATTTATGTGTAAGCCAATAATACTGTATAGAAAAAGTATATAGAAATCCTTCCTTTATATACTGCTAAGTGGATTTTATTTTACAAGCTATCGAAATACTCTTTTATAAGACCAGATCAATGAGTGTTTTTTATTTTTTTATTTTCGAAAAAAAAACCTTCTATTTCATTGCTGTAATATTTTCTGATTACTTTGTCACTCGTGTTGTTTTTTCAACAATATCTACCTTATAAAAGCAGTGTACGCAATTTTAAGATGTCAATACAATATTTTTATTAGCGCATTTGCGTTATGTACAATTTTATTGATTTTTTATGCTTGAAAAAACATGATTCTGTATTTCCCGTAAATAAGGGGGTAAAATTTGACCATTTGTCGCTTATTTAACTTTTTGCGACTATTTAAGGCAATCATGTAAATAAAGAGGCTTAGTCATGGGCTAAAAATGCATAAAATTATTTTTATGTGTTTTAGTTTTGATTTCTACAATTTTTTGATTTTTTTCAAAAATTTAGAAGTTAAGAAAATATATGAAAATTAGTCTAAAACAAAGCAATGCAAGAAGATGACACTTGATAACACTTAGAAGTTTTTGCATATTTAATTTTTTTTAATATTCTCTTATGAAGTGGTCTTGACTTTTTTCTATGACGATACATGCGTCATTACTGAACCCACGACAAATTTTTTTTTGTATTATAGTGGGAGTTAAAAGCTCATATTTTTTTAGCAAAAAAAAACGTTACCTTCCTCTTTGTTAATTTTTTTTAATCTGATAAAAATATATAAAAATATGACTCAAGTTGATTTGATAATTGTGATTATAACAAATTTCGCACTTATACCTATTCCCGTAACTAAAATCCTAGATTTTCCACTGTGTTCTGATACACTTAATTCGAACTGTTTGCATTGTAACTTTATTTCTTAATCGTTAGTTTACTAAAAGTTACAAGCAATAAATTTTTGCATTCAATACAGTAAATTATAATATAAAAAAAAGTTTTTTATGTTTTTAAGTGTCTGTAATTGCAATACCCGATTAGAAAATTGCTTTTAATTAACAAAAAGTTTTTTTTTTGACGCCTAATAATATATTTACAAAATTAATAAAAACCTATAAATTTAAAAATAATAGAAAAATATAAAACATAAAAAAGTGTTTTACGTTGTAAATAATATTATATGTTTGGTTTAATTACAAACCGCTTTTAAATTACGAAAAAAAGTTATTTAGATAACAAATACAAACACGTACGTGAATTTCATAGGTCTTTCGTAAGCATAACAACGCTTTAATGTAACTTTAATCGAATTTACTAAAGTTAAAGCAATAAATGATATACCTTTGACTTAAAAAATATAAAGTTGACAATGCAAGACTGATATTTGCCAACAAAAGATAACCCGTATACAACAAAATGTAATCTCTATAAAATTCTTACAAAAGGTCTAAAATATTTATTGCATACATATAAAAAGCCACTTACAAATATTAAATTGTAATTGATAAATTACAAATTCAACATTTTACATGAAAATCATTTAAGGGTGTATTTTTTTTAAATATAGCTTTAAAGTGCAATAAATCGCCAAACCACAATTTTAAATATTTTACTATTTAAAAATACTATTGTGTTGTAATATTCAAAAAATCGTAAATTTTAATAGAAATTATATACAAAAAAATAATTAATATCTATTTAAAAAAAGCTATTAAAAATATATAACCCGGCTTAAAAAAAGTAAAATTGACAATTTTATAGCATATAATTTTTTTTTTCAGCTTTAGTCTAGGGGAGTCTACAAAAATATAAATGAAGGCCATTATAACTTAGCCCCTAAATTTGAACCAAAATGGTCCAAATTTGTATGAAACAATGCAAACCTAGACAACAGGAATGTAGTTATAAGTAACTAAATATTAAAACAAAATACACTACAGAAAATGAATTTTTATTATCTTGCTTTTATTTAGAAGAATTATTGAAAACTTCGTCGAATATTGTTATTATTTTACCTTGCTAATTTTCTCGTGCCGTTAAAATAAGAATTTTATCATTCGATTAATCATGGGTTAAAAAAGTATCAAAATCTTATACTGCGATTGTTCTACAAAATGCAGAATCAGAAAGAAAATTTCAAAACTAGTTGAAAAATATGTACTGAACAAGCTGTGCCTAAAAAAATGTAACACTTCCATATGTGCTATACAATATATGGCCATTATGGAAGACGAACTTTTTCATATTTTTTACATGGTTATAAGCGCCCTACAAAAAAAATAACCCAGATCATTAAAAACTAAAACATTAGTGTACTAGAATTGTTTTTTAAAATGTAGAAGAATGCAGTATTGTTATATAAAAAAGTCTTAATCCTGGTAAATAGTATTCTTTTTTTAATTTCCGGTAAATTGATAGCAAGGTAA
Organism: Agrenia bidenticulata; assembly: GCA_034694785.1. Taxonomy (NCBI): domain Eukaryota; kingdom Metazoa; phylum Arthropoda; class Collembola; order Entomobryomorpha; family Isotomidae; genus Agrenia; species Agrenia bidenticulata. The sequence goes on from JAQFYM010007641.1 coordinate 3,800, forward strand.
TTAAATTTATATACATAAAAACAAAGGTAAAAGAAAAATGCGGTTTTTGTATTAAATTTTCTTTTTTTGATTTGCTTTAATTTTCTAAAGACATATAATTACGCGCAATCTTTTTACCAACAGAATATTTGTCAGTAAGACTTTATTTTACTTATATATTTCGTGAATAAAGGTATATATTACAATGGTTGGATTACAAAAAACCTGAATATAATGAATAACATGCAAATTGCGTTTTCCTACCTATATTTTATAAAAATTTAACGACCAACCTGTTTTAACATGCATATGTATAGTTTTTTTTGTGACACTTTGCCATTTGGCTTAGGGTCAATTTTTTTTTGTAATAAAGTTATATTAAATCATAATTTAATGGTTGTTTGCATTTTTTTTAATATGTGCTGCCGAAAGCTTCTAAAATATAGAGCAAAAACACCTCTAGAAAATAAAAAAACTTAAATATTTCGATGCGTTTTTATATAAAATTTAACATGATATTTACAGAAAGAACTTTAAAAAAAGATAGTATGTGCGTAATGTAAATATATCCACTTTCTTTATATCGACGTAGAGTAATGCCGATAAAACCATTACGTGATAAAAACATTTTTAAGATTTATAGGTTTTTAGGTTATTAAATTAATATTTGTATATATTTTTATCTCTATATAGCGTAGATGATTTTCATCGCTATATTGTACCATTATGGCCATTATGGAGGGAAGGGCAAAAAAAAATCCATATCCATATTTCCATACCATAATCGAAGCCGCTGTACTAGAATTTTGATATTTTAGTCCCAATTTATTATTTTGTTTACTTTAAAATATACATTTGATATATATATTGTCACGGTGAGATTAGGTAAAAGTTATGCCATGCTTGATGATAATTAAAGTTTTCCGGCGTTGTAAGTTTCAATATTTTGTCGAAAACACTTTAGTTGCTTTTTTTTTGTTGTTTAAGTTTTTTTTTGACATTTGGGGTGTTCTTGCCGTGTCATTTTCGGGTTGCTAAATTGATACAATATGACAAAAATAAGGGGTCAAAAAATGTACAATGGATCAATTTGATCCAATTTGGACACCTTTGATCTAGGCAATAGGTAAAATTGACAGTGGTATTTAACTATTTGGACATTGTGTTTGCAGATGCAAGTTTTTTTTACTATAATGTTACGAAGTTTTGTATCAAATAGTAATTTTAAAATAATTTTTTATAATATAAATGATTGCTTCTTCTAACTTTCTTGCTAAATAAAGTGTCAATATATTATTCGAATCCAATTTAATTTTTCATAGTTGGACGCGCTTTATCTTTACACTTTATATAATCCGTATTATAACATTTTACATACAAATAAAGCATAAATTTTAATATTTTTTTACATACGGAACTGTATGTGCAGCTACAAATATTACAACGTAAATTATTGTTATAATTGGCGAATAAGTGTTTTTGTTATTTTTGAGATATTTTTATATTATATTTTTTTAGACAAAATCTTCCCTTTATTTCTGGCGTGTTCCGTTTAGAGACGGCAAAACCGAATTTTTTTTATTGGTTCAATTACCGAAAAAAATATAAAATTCGGTCGGTAACTTCGATAAAAACCGAAAATTACCGAAAATTTATAAAACGATTTTTCCCTATAAACGCAAAATACAAAAAAAAATAATGATATAAACTCACATTTACTCTATAAAACAAATAGACTGTAAATAATTGAAAAAAAATCAAAAGTAGTGTCTACAAATACGAAAAAACAAAATTGCATTGTTTTACAGAAATATACAGCAGATCGTCAATCTTACGGTTGTGAAAGACGAGGATCATATGTTTTTACAATACTGTTTTTTTTAAAACAACATATTTAGAGCTAAATTGCGTCTTTTTGTGTATGCAAAAATTTTTACTTCGTATCTTTTAGTTGTTTTCGTAAATAAAAAGCCACAAATCGTGGCAACTTTTTGTTTAGTACGGGTTAATTGCAGAACGCTCCATTTTAATTTTTTTAAATTTCGAATTTTTATTCAGTTACTATTTTTGTACAAAATTTGTTAATCATGCAGTTTAAACAACCAAATTTTTACAGAATTAACATTATATGTTTCTAGTGTAAGTGTACTAGCAGGTCAAAAAGTGGATTTTTATTAAAGCCTATTTGTCGATATATTCCATGAGCAAAGTATAAAAATTGTATTAATGTAGTGGTTTATACTTCTAAGTAAATCAAAAGAAAAACAGAATGGAAACTCAAGAGATTAGCGATGTGAATAGTATATAATAATAAAATGCTTTTTTAAACTATATTCCATAAATATTTTCTATATATGTTTATGAATCATATTAATATCTTTTTATTTTAAAGTGGCGTACTTTACTGATTTATATTAACGGAAAATTTTACGGTTAAGAAAAAAAATTTGTTGTGGTAACGGTAACAATTAAAAATGTAAACTCATATTGCAACGATTTTTTAGTGACGTTAAATATTCTATTTGCATTGTATATTTGTTCTAGTAAAAATAAAATTTTGTAGTAGGCCGGGTAATAAAACTAAGATCTACAATAATATATGACAAAAAAAAAGTTATAACTTAATTGTTTTTTTTCTTTTTTTAATACAGAATTATTTTGGGATTAAAATATTTACGCTATGCGGTAACGGTTAAATAAGGCAAAAAGGCCACGGTTTAGACCGATTTTTGGTAACGTAATTTTGGTATTGCAGTCTCACGTTTCATTTTACAATCACTATAGAGATCATCTATAGAAAATCTTTAAATATGAAAAATGTAGTAAGAAAGAACACACCAAAGAAGATCATTTTTCCCTAAGGAGGCTACCTTAAGGGAATAAATCTCCATTGGTGAGTTTTTTTTTCTTAAAATGTATAAAAGATACACTGTAATATTTATAATGACGAATTTTTAGTTTGAATCTCTATAGGGATTGTAAAATGTAACGCGCCCTTAGTTTGCAATATACCCCTCATTAACAAATTTCAATTTTTTTTTTGCAGTTTCGGGTCTAATTTTATAATTTTGTGCGTACTTTTTATAATATTTATAGTCACATATAAGTAGTGTGACCAGATTTTTTTGTAAAAAAGAGCAAAAAAAAGGTCATTTTGGCAATAAAAAATAAACGCTTAAAAAATGGGGTTAAAAAAAATTTAACAACAAAAATCATCTGCATAAATTTTTACTTTTTTAAAATAAAGCAAAAAATACACAAAGATGGTTTTTCGTATAATCGTGTCAAATGTGCACTAATCGTGTCAAATGTGCACTAATCGCGACATCTCTTTTTTATTTTGACGGTTGTAACTAACCTCGAATGATAATATTACCCAACCTAATCTGTTTGCAATCAAAATCAACCTATGTGCCACATTACGGAGCTTGATTGCATTTTAACGTGTCAATTTTAGTTATTCCCTTTCTGCTTAAAATCAATATTGACAATATATGAAAATTTATTTTTTAAACGCATTAATATTATATAAAATATCCCGGAACAATAAAAACTAGGTTTTATAACATATAGCACGTTTAAAAGTACTTTTATATCGCAGGAAGAACAAAAAATAGGCAATTACATAAAAACAATTTTTGTATGTTTGACATGTGTCCCTTGTATTTTTCTAAAAAAACCATCTAAAAGTTATACAAAAAATAACTAGTACACCGATTGATTGAACGTTACAAAGTACGTGTAAAAAATGCCAAAAGCAGGTCTCAAACAAATGCATATAAAGGCTAATTTTAAAACATATTGATATTGAACTTAAGTTTATTTTTTTGACTTTATATATTTTTTTTACGCAAAGCAATAGTTCGTTAAAAAAATTTACATTTTAAAATTTTTTACTAAAAATTTTTTGACCTTGTGTTTACTAGTGTTTGTTTTTGCTGACAGTTAATCTTGAAAAACTTAGAATAGAAACCGTATAAAAACTAACATTTCAACTACAAACAAAACTGAAGTTTTTACTATTTTATTTACAGCATGGTGTCTTTACACTTCAATTTTTTTGTACTTGTTTTGATAGCTATATAACTCTTTTTAAATTAAACCATGTTCCTACAAGTTTTTTCGATTCGAAGGTTAATTATTTAATTCTAATAATATAATTTTCGTAAAATAGTTTATTTTCGATATTGATACCGAAAAGGTTTATATTACTTGCAATGTCTCTTGTATCATATGCACCCAACTCACTACTAGTTAAAAGTATGTGGAGATTAGTTGTAAATGATCGCGCTTAATTGCACATCATCGAGCTGGTTAGTAGAGTTGCGAGACTATACACGATTCGTTGCATTTACTGGACCCAAGTCCAGAGTGTTTAATGCATGTTAACCTTCTAAAAAATAACATTTTATTTTTTTTATTGTAAACACACATTTTTTTTTATGTAAAGTTAATGTGTTTTTTGTACTCATTTGTTTTTTTTACGATTCCGAAATTTTTCTGTACTTAAGTGTGTTTTTACTATAATTAAACAAACAATGATAAATAGAAAACAAAGACAAAAAAAGACCAATCATTCTTTACATCGATATTTATTTATGAAAAAAAACAATATATATTCATGTACAATAAAAACACTTTTTTATTTATGGTTTTATCATTAAAACTGGCGAACAATAAAATTGCGGTACAAATTACAAATCATGGAAAACTTTGATAAAAATAAATATCTATATCAGAACCACGCAACGGGGCTCAGTGGGGCAAATAAATCTTCAATTGGTTGCAGAAATATTTCCACAAGAATAAATATTACAATATAAAAAGAATCTAGCAACAAAATACACGAGACTAATTATATTCATTGTAACTTTTGTCACCTATTATTGACTATATATTATCTTTCTAAGGGTTTGCCGAGCTCTTTTGCAAGGCCCTGATCTTTATAATTTTAAGTATATAAAAACTTTCAGATAATAAAATATTGTGTATGTTGCTACATTTTTGCGCATAAGTATAGTTACAATTGCTAAATACAAATATAAAAAATATAAATGCGTGTCTTTTTCAGATTAACACGTGTTTATTTGCAGACGTTCTTTAATGTGTTTGCAATGTGTTTGTAAAAAAACGATCGGGTCGTTTTAAACGATCAAAAAGTGCTTAAAATACGTCGCAATAAACTGTTTTTTCCCGTGTCGTTTGTCATGTCTTTTTAAACGATCAAAAACGTTTTTAGAAAACAATTTGCAATAAAATGATTAACTTTCATTTTTTTGTCGTTTTCGGCGGGCAGAAACGCTTTTAAAAATTATTTATAAACACTAGTTCGTGTTTTTAAACAGATGTGTCCTTTTCACAAAATAAAAAGAAAATTGAGCAATTTGTAATGACTTCATAAACACATTTTTGCATATAACCCTCCTTTTAGGGCATGTTTAAAAAAACACCTATTTATATGTTTTTTTTTGTGTTTTTGGTAGGCATAGGATAAAATAGAACAATAAGATACAGTTTAAACAAGCAAAGGTTCGACTCCTTAAAGCAACAATTTATATATGCAATTGTCATTTGACTAAGCAATTCCATATACTTGAAATATTCGTTTTTTTTCTTCCTTCTCTTCTTCAAATAGAAGGGTAACAAAATTAAGACTATAATTGAAATTAAAACTATTTTTTAAAATACTTATTACGGAGCGTAAAAATGGACATAAAAATGTGTATGTATAAACTATGATAATTTTATTATTTAAAAATATGACATAACGAATGACGCATGTAAAGGGAAGGTAAAGTCAAATTTGCAACTTTATGTTTTAAAAAATACTAGAATCTGTTTGCCTTACAAATGGATTTATTATTTTTTGTTAATTTCTTATCATGATAGTACTGCAATTATCATTTCAACCTTTTGTCGTAAGCAAAAAGCAATTATTGATAATAATAGTCTGTATATGCAGTTGTTGTACATATTTTACGCGAACTAATAAGCAAGACTTTAAAAAACAATAAAACCTTTTTTTAATGGCACGAAAAATAAGCGTATACAACACGGGCCTAAACTTTTCTGAAAAAAGCCATATATTTTTATGATATAAATGTTTATACCCGCATAATATTTTGCAGAAATCTGAAAAAGATACGACCTTATGCATTTTAAAAAAAACTTTTTTTACAACTGTAAAACGACGCATAGTTTTTTGCTTGTAATTAAAAACGTTTTTTGGCAAAACAAAAGACACGTTTTTTTTATACATCAAAAACAGTTACAAAAGTTTCTGAAAACGACACAACTGTTTATTTAAAAAAAAACGTTTAAACACATAAACGTTTTTTTAAAAATATAACAGACACGCCCTAAGAT
>JAQFYM010007642.1:0-10143 GCA_034694785.1 Agrenia bidenticulata
GGCGCGGTATAAAACTAGATCGTGCAGATCTCATATATACGTTTACTACATTGAAATTTTTATAAATGATTTTATGATAAAAATATATATAAAAATTATACAGGTATCCACCAGAAGAGAAAAAAAAAATATTTTCAGTGACTCGCTGCTACAACTTTGTGTGCTACTATATACAAAAAACAACAGAGCCACAATAAATAGATAAATTGCTGTTTTCTGTAACTATAAAATGTAAAAGTAAGTTTTTATTGTGATAAATATTAATTTACGTTTAAACAATTTTTAAAACCATTTTGCATTCTTCTAATAGTTAGTTTTATTATAGTTATTTAAACAGTAATCCCGTACCATATTGCACGGTTTTTTTTTTGTTTACTTATATGCTTTACAGTCAAAAAGCTACTATTTGATTCATGACGTACGGTTATGTCTAAAAATACGTTAGTTTTCATCATGTGTCTGTATAGTGGTGTTACTCTTTGAAGATGTTATACTAATTCACTACATTCTGCCTCTCTTTCTAAAATTCTTTATTTCTTTAAATTCATTTACTCATTGTGTTATTTATTGTACCGCCTAGATGTATTCTACCTTAAACCAATCAACTCGAATAAACCATTGAAGTTGTATCAATTTTATTATTATTTTGATTTCTAACCATCGAACAGCACCCAACATTTAATTGTTTAAAAGTGCGTTTTCAGTTTCTTTTTGTAAATGTTTTTTTTGTTATTTTTTTTGTTAATTTGTTTTCGTTTATTTTAATTACATGCTTACGTGTATTCCACAAAATAAAAATGCTAGGTTTTTTTATTTGATGTATATCTCTTCAATCAGTGCAACGGTTTTATTATTCTGGTGGTAATTTCTGGTGCGGTTTTTTTTTTTTTTTTTAACATCTTTAAGCAGTTAAAATCACAATACAGTAGTTTGATTTATGTGTTCTAAAAACAATTTATTGTTGGATTGTGTGTTTTCGCGTATGTACGTATAGTTTTGTGTTTTGCACATGCAAAATTGCTTTTTATGATGTATTTTGAGTACCCTTTATATTAAATTTCTCTTTTGGATATATATATTTCTTTAGCCATTTTCTTTAAAATTTGTTGTGTACGCGTAATCCATCAATTTTTGTTATAAGAATCGAATGTACCCTATCCTGAATGTATGTTTTTTGTGTAAATAGATTTTTTGCTGTTTGCTTTTTACCTATATTAAAGACCTAAATTTACAGATGATACAGGTTCAAATGATTTTAATATAAAAATACAAGTGCAATTGTCGCTGATTGTTCTCTTATAATGTAAAACTCTACCAAGCTACACATGTATTTTTTTCTGTTCCGCTGACAATAAATTTAGCTTTTAAAAATAAACACTTTTGTGTAAATGTTTCTGTATATCCTGGATGTATTATTTTTGTTTAAAGGGTAGCAATGATTTTTCTAACTATTCTTTAGGCAAAAAAATCATGTTGTCTTTGTTTTTTACAAATATCTGTTGATCTTTATGATTTTTCAGTTTTATGAGTTTTATTTTTCTCAAAATTTTCCGGGATAATAAATTTTTTCAGCATTTCATTTTCTCTAACAAATCGCTCGTTTCTGAAATATAAACAAACTCGTCTAAAATAATTAGCTATAATATCCCCTGATTTTTTTAATGTTGGCAATTTATATATATGTGCTAAAACATATTTTCATATGTTGGTTTTTTAATTTTACAAAGTTTTTTGCCTATTTATGTTTTTTTGATAAGTAAATACTTGTATTTTAGCGTTACAAGTATTTCTTTAAAAATACCGGGTTTTATGATTAAGCGAATAGTTCCTTTTTGTCTACAGTACAATATTTTTCTATAGCTTAACAATTTTGCGCAAAAGATAGCCAAAAGGCTTTCTAGCTATAGTACTAGTATTACGCATCAACATATATTACATGCGTCTGTTATCTGAGTAAATGATACAGAACCTTTTAAGTGTCATAGTGCAATATCCTCTTTTTTAATGTCTATTTTTATTTTTACTATTTGTGTATTATTCTTGGTCCAAAAAAATTTTGTTGTTTTTTTTTTAGTTTTTCCGCAATATATGCTTTCATGAACAATCAGGATTGAAATTCAAAACCAGTTTTAGACTCCAATTTAAAATCTAAGGTTTGTATACGCTTAGGGACGACATATTTCTTAGCTGTTATTGTGTGCAGAAGTTTCAGGTGTATACCTATAGCAAAATGAAACTTTCTAAATATAGAATGTTATCACGTAAGAAACTGCATTTCTTAAATATTTACAATATTGTTTTTTGCTATTTTTTTAGACATATGCTCTTAGGAACGCATTCGGAAAATTTTTCATTGGAATTTTTCAGGCCAAATTTAGGGGTAAAAAACTCCGATGGAAAAAATAATTCCATTGGAATTTTTTTTAGTGTCAAATATTAATTTTCCTATGAGAAAAATTTCTGTCATTGGAATAAAATATGTCCAAGGTAAGCTACCTTATGCATTTTTTTTTTCCATTGGAAAAATAACAATATAAAATTCCAATGGAAAATTCTCCGAACGCCTCTAAATTTAGAATTTGATCTACAAACTCGTTACTATAGTAAAAGTTAATCTAGGAATGTTTAAGTATATGTATAGTGTTTTAAATTTTATCGCTTACTTTTTGAATGATTCCTCGAGCATATGTACGGCCAAAAGGCAATCTTTTGTTTTAAAATGTGCACAATGTTACCACAAACGAAGTTTTTTGCGCATTTTCAGGTTAAACTCAAATTTGGTAAAACTCTGTCTTAGCTCTCTACAAACAAATATTTATAATTCTCATAAATGCAACAGTTTATCTCCTAGCATTAGAAATTTCATGATGGTGTACCAATAAGACTTCGTTACATTTTACGTAGTTCACAACCAATATTAAATACTTAATTTGCTTAAATATTAAAAAATCCTTTGAAGCGTAACATGATCTATTTTTCAGATAACTCAATGCATAGTTCTTAGTTTAATTTTTTCTTTCACGCGATTTAAAATAAAAAAAAAGGTATCGAAAAAAGCCGTTCTTGTATTAGACTCGAAGTATTTATTTCATTTGATGAGCAATTTTTAGACTTTTTCTAGTTCTGATTTATTTTATATTGTTTTTCTTAATCATACTATCAATATTGCTTTTCGGAGATATGAAAAAAGATTTTATCATAAATTTCCTTTCGGGAAAAATTTATTCATTATCATGATTTTGTATTATCCCTTTCCCTTTGTATCACACATATATGTGTGATAAAATATGGGTCTAAAAATAGTTATCACACGTATATGTGTGATAAAAAAGGGGTCTAAAAATAGTTATCACCCATATATGTGAATCAAAAAGGGTTCGCAAATAGTTACCACACATATGTGTGTGATAGAAAAAAGGTTTGAAATTAGTCATTACACATATATGTGTGATCAAAAAGGGGGCATAAAATAATTATCACACATATCTGTGTGATTGATTACGGGAAAGATATAATTTTTAATGCACAATGTGGATTATAAATAGGTATAATTTAGTTGGTATGGTTGAAGATAGATACTTTTACAATGAAAGTATTTCTTTATTGATATATTTGTGTATAACTTCTATTAGAATATAAAGACGATAAGTCAATGCTTAATATTTTAAAAATGAGGCACCACGGCATAAAATACAATACATAAAAGCCTTTTGTATTCATTTCTTTATAGTGGTAAATTTAATATTCAAAATGAATGATTTTTTTTTAATTTGTTTGTTTTATTACTTTTTACAAACAAATCATACATGGAGAGATCTGATTACAATTTCATTGACCAAGTTGTTATTTGCAACCAACAAACAGGAAATCTAACATTTAATAGATTTTTTAGGGTTGCTTTCTATATCCCAGTACAAATATGGCAAGTTACATTATTGGTCTACTTCGCACTTAAAGACCATATTACTTACTAAAAATTAAATTTATATGTTATTTTTAACACACGATTAATAAAAGCATCTAAAAAAGTATAATTTTATGTAATTTATGGGGCAATAATATTTGAAAATTTATCAATTTTTTATTCCATTTCTCTAAAAAATTGCCCTTCTGTGTGACAGGGTTATAAATGAAATTGTCCTGTCCTAATAGATATGTTAATAATTAAATTTTCACTTTATTCGTGGTGCAAAAATCCATTTACCGGCTGGTATCGCATGGCTGAATTTCGTAGATGTAAAAGTCAATATTGTATTTCATTTTCTGTTTGTGTTTATACCTTTTTCTTGGCTGTAAAATGACCGTAATTTTGTTATTATTCATAAAATTCAAAATGCACAGTTGTTTGCTCATTGTAATCTATCTTAAATCTAACTTTTTTCTTTAATTCTGCACAAAAGTACAGTATTTTTATATCCGTGTCTATAGTAACATATAGTTCTATATCATTAAGTTTCCATCGGTGCAATTTATTTATACGGTTAATTTTTTTACATATTATATGATTAGTTTTTTTTTAATTCTTTTATGTTGCCCTGTATTGTTCAGTTGTGTAACTTTGTGGCGTTTTTCTGTGCGTGTGTGTTTCTGTAATGATATTACCAAATAATGTAATTCTAGACATTTTGTGTAAAATTTTGTCTTTTTATATGTAGTGGCTTTTTTTTATATTGTGTTATGGCTTTCTAATAAAGCAATTTTAATTTTGTAAGTTGTATAAAATACGAATATGCTTTCTCCATATCGGCAGATTTTCTGCCTATAGGCTTTTTGCTATTCAAAATAAGCCCGTTACAAAAACAGCTGTCAATTGTGTTTTATAGTAATGCCGCATGCTTCGATAGCTATAGTTTTGCAAGAAACTTTGTTTACAGTTTGGAATTCATAATAGTTACATATACTGTCAACTCTAGTGACATTTAAGCTTCGTATTTTATTCTCAAAGAATGGAAATTTGGCTGTGTTGAAAATTTACTTTTGATTTATACCTAAGTACTGCTTTTGATAATTTATTGTGTGCAAAAAATTACTGAAGAGAAGAAAAAAAACATATCAAGTTTTTTATATTGACTGTTATTTTGTACAAATATTAGAAAAAGTGGCTGAGGCGAAAGATAAATACCCTTTTTTGTGCAGTGCATGTCGATGTAGACAACTCCAGACTTTTTAAGCTAACACAACATAAGTTGCGTTTGAAGTAATTGATTAAATGTCTATCTAGATTAAAACTTAATATTAAAGCAAGAATAACAGTAATAAACAGATCTATTTCATTATTTCACTTTTGTGTTCATCTTAAAAAAAAACTTGTAAACTGAATCAAGAAAATGCCTTTTCTGTCTAAAAAATCCCCAAAATTTGACCAACTCGAAGATCGAAATAATGCTTTGGTAAGAGCATCAGTCAAAGGATAGGAATAAAATGTTAGAAAACTTTGCCGTGGGGCGAATGCATGCTAAATAAGCTGCTCAAACGGCACCAGACTAAATAGGCTATAACAAAGTGCGAACAAAACAGCAAAACTGGCGGTTTGAATAAGAAAACTTATTTGTCCAGGAGAGGCTGGCAAGTGTGTATAAAAACAAAATATCGATATTTTACATTAAAAAGAAAAAAAAAACAAAGTAAAAGCCTGGCGTTCTTATGAATATTTTACATAACCTAAAGTTTAATTTCAATAAAAAAAATTAATGATTGTATTCGAGAATGATAAAGAATAAAATAATTAAGCGAAAAAAAAAGTTGATAAGAAGAAGATGACAGCAAATCTTTTTAAATGAAGAAGAAATCATAAAAATTAAAACATTGAAACAAAGATATTAGGAGTAAAAAAGGTAGAGAATAAAAAGACACATGGTTCGACTGCAGAGAAAAATGAGGCCAAGAAAACAAAAACCTGGTGATCCACTATAGAAAAATAAAGAAAAAATAGCACCAGAAACACTCGATAAGTACGATAAAAATAATACATAAAAGGATGAAAAAAGAATACAAAAAAACCAAGAAACTTTGTGCGGGTACAAAAAAAGAAAAGCAGAAATCAATAAAGATAATATAAAAAAAAATCCGGATACAAACGAACAACAGATAATGTTAAGAAATGTTACATTGAGAAAATGAAATACAAAAGGCAGAAGATATGATAATAAATAGTTTATGTATAAGCATTATTTTACAAGTACCTAGCAAGTCATTGATTGTTGTATAATAAAAGAATGTTTTTGTAATAATAACCGAAGTAAAATGATACACTGAAGGAAAAGTGTAGAAAAGATAAAAAAATGCCAAGAATGTAAAAAGAAGATATACAAAAAAGAAACGGAAACAAAATGAAGATAAAAAATCAAAAATAAAATGAGCAAACATACAAAAACTTGGAATTAAAAAAAATAAAAAAATACAAAAAAAAAGGGACTAACAATAAATAGTTTGCTTATAAGAAAAAAGGGATGCAAAAGAAACTAGAAAAATGAAGTACAACGTAAGACTTTTGTAAAAGAAAAATTAAAAATATATTTCTGACATAGAATGTTTAAAGGTATAGATAAAAAGGAAATAAATAATTTATCAAAAAAAAAAAAATAAAGTTTGAGAATAGGGCTGTAGATATAAAATCTACAAATATTTCTAGAAAAGGTTATAGTGTGAGCAGAACTTTTTCTTAATAAATACGTAGTCTAAGTATTAGAAAAAAATCTTACGAGGTTTTTTGTGACGCTAAAAAGGAGGAATGTTGTATTAAAAAGTCCGGTTTTTGATACAACTAAACAGACTTGGGTGCGTTAAAAGTGATTCGTTTAGTTTTAACCTAGATTTAACATTAAGATAAAACAAAAAGAAAAAAACAGTGTACTTGTATTTTTTCTCTTTACTTTTACTTTTGGAACAAAACATCCCCAAAGTAAGATGTGTTAAGTGTTGGTTCACAACCAGTAAACTGTCAAAAATACGACAAAGTTGCCTTTTAATTGTAAAACGGTTGTATTATATTGCAGTTTATTGTTTTGGATAAGATTTTCTGCTGTAAATGCGGTGGAATGAACTGGCTAGAGCTAAATTAATAACATTTGTTTAAGTTTTGTACAGTGTTTTCCGTAGTGAGCAATTTTTTTATCTCGGGTTATGTTTTGGTGGCATTGTGCTAACTGTTTACTTATATACTGTACAGTTTGATGTATATCACTTGTAACTAAGTGTTTTTTTTATGTTAAAAAAAAAGTTTTTTATATCATATGTCTGTTGTGTAGTGTTTAAAACAACAAATTAGTACAGCTTTAGTGAAAGTACAGTATCTTTATATATTTTTATGTTTTAACGGTAAAAAAAAAGATAAATAAAAAAGTAAAATGATTTAATGCATATTAAATGTGTATATCCGTTTGTTAACGATATGATTATACAGAAATATTTGATCACTATCAAGCAAGCACAATTTCACCGTACTACAAGTTTTTCTTGTAACTTTCTACTTACTAAAAAATATCAAAAATTTATAAAAAATTTTAGTAGTAGTTTTGGCTACGATTATTTCCATATAACAGTCCAGCAGTCTAGGACACAGTACTGCATAAGTTTTAACAGAAGGAGCCGAATCAAAAGACTATATATAGTATATAAACAAAAGCATATTGTTTTTTTTTTCTATTATACTGTATTACCTGTAAACTCTTTGTGACAAATTCATTGCAATATTACACCTTACAAAACAATTTGTAAACCTTTTAGTATTTAGTTCGAAATTGTTATGTTTTTGCTGCTCTTAGTAATTTGAAGTTGTACTTAAATTTAAATAAAATATTTGAATTATATTTATACAGATTGTTCATCTGTAAAACGATGCTTGCAGTTATATTTCTATGGTTTGTTTTAAGCAATATATAGTAATTAAAAAGTAATTTCGTTTTTGCATTTCTAATTGCATATATTTATTGATTAAATGTTGAAATATACCTAAAAAACTTTTAAAATAAAAGAGACGACGACATTTGACTTTCATACGTTACAAATACTTATTTTAAAAAACAAAGTTTATATGTTTTTTAACTGTAAAAGGTATACTAAAACACCCGTTTGCGTAGATCTTTCCTGGTGTAGATACTTATATGTAAAAACGCTAATAAATTGCTTTTTGTTTTTTAAAGTGCATTTTGTTCATCTCTAATAGTAGAAGGTATCCAGAGTGTACTTTTGTTTTTTTTTTTGTTGTGTAATGTAAAAATTTATCCAACATAAGCTTTTTTTTTTACTCGCTGGTTTTTCCTTAGTAAAAATAACATGTTGTGTTTTATGCACGTTACTTTTATTTATATCCGTTTGTAGTGGTTCATATGTTTTTTTGAGTTTTTTTTTTGTAATTTAAAGATAAATGACAGGTTTAAATATAAATTGACGGTTTTTTATTACTTTACGATTTTTAATTTTTTTCTAACGTAATATAAATAGAATGTGTTTAAAACTATGTATGTGAACTTACTAAAATTATACACGTGAAACGTAGACAAGAGCTCATCCAGGATTCTATACCACTATAAACAAAACTACATATAAACAAGTTGTATTTTAATATTCGATAACACCAGTGTACCCTTAAACATCCCCGGGAAATTTCACACTAAACAATGTATAAAATTTGCAGCTTAGTAACTGCTTAAATAAGACTGAAAGCTATTTATCTATTAGTAATATACTACTTTTTATTATTTCCGGTATAAAAAAAATAGCTTTTTATTTTTTTTGTTAACTGTCCATAATTGTTTAAAATTTCCTGCTTGTCAAAAATGCATGATGGTGTGATTGTTGTTTGTTTTTTTAACACCTGTGTCTTTTTGCACCATATTTAAACTCTGAATTGTAGCCATAAGTTATTCTATTGTTTTTGCAAAAGCAAATATGTTGTTTTACACTTTGTTTTATGTACTAGGATTTTTTTCCATATGTACTATCGTTTCTCAAGTCCTATATTAAAATTATTATGTATTTTTCATTTTTTTATTTACCCTGCATCTCTACTTGAAAAAATGTAAGATTATATAAAGCACTTATATATATAAACTGTTTTTAGTTTAATATAAATAATTTTTTCTACTTATGCTTGGTTGCATCTTTTGAATTTCTACACGCGTTTTCGCAAGTCTTTTATACGCGCATTACGCGAAAATTGCGCTATTGATACGTGCAAATTTTACACGCGGTAATGTTCCTCCGTGTCACTATATATTTTTTTTACAAACAGAAGCAAATATTCTCACTTAACTGGAAAACATAACTAATAGGTGGTCGCACTTTAGGTTCTTTCGTATATAACTGATTCATGTGTGTTTTCGTTTTTTGTGATTTTAAATAAATGAACCTTCTAAGGATAATAAACAAATTGTTCGTTCTACTCTATGTAAATTCAAAATTCTGTTTTTTTTTTGACACCTTTAAAATTTATGTTAATGTTTTGACTGTTTTTGCTTTGTTTTCTCATTTAAAAATACAAAGTACAAATTAAAAAAAATACTTATACGTCTGAAGCAAAGCTTGTTTTTCTTTCGCTTGTTGTTTTTCTATACATTACCGGTGATTAATTTTTTGTAAACCTAATAAAATTTCATAAATAAATTTGTGTTTGTTAAATTCCTTAATTATTTTTTTTTGCTCAGCCACGCGTAATTATTGCCTTTACACGTTTATGTATGCAAAAACCTTTTTACGGCAATTGAAACTTCTTTTTTGTATCTTTTAATTGTTAGACATAAACAAAGAAATTTTCGCGCTCTTTTACTGTAACATTACTTAATTGCGACTCGATCTATATTTATTTATCTTTTGAAGACATCGAAATTGTTTTTACCCAGTAAACCTTTGAACGATTCAAAATATTCAAGTTTTTATGTATTGCATATAAAAGTAATAATTCGACGACTGAATTTAAATATTTCTTGTGCTTGGTTGTGATCGCGGCAATGTATGCAACATTAAAAAAGTTATATACATAAATAAACTCACCCACAATAAAATTCGTCAGGTTCTAATATTAATTTTTATTTTAAAGCCGTAATTCTACATAAAGCGGTTCTTTTACACTTCCAAAAAAGGTGCTCAACTGTTGTGCTTTGGACGTTTAAATTACATTTTTGTATCTTCTAAACTGCAATATAG